>UZAN01058897.1:0-11719 GCA_900618425.1 Echinostoma caproni
TTCACGGGCGGCAGATAATAGGCGGAGTATGATGCCAGCGAGAACTTTAGAGGTAATGTTAATTAAACTAATTCCTCTGTGGTTTTTACAAGAGGATCTGTCATCTTTCTTGTAAATCGGTATGATCAACGATTCACACCATTCAGCTGGAACCTCCTTTTCCCACACTGAACCCAAGAGGTTTGTTAACTCCAAGACTAACGCTGAGCCTCCATCCTTAAACGCTGATGGGAACAGCCTATCTGGACCAGAGGCCTTATGCCTTTTGAGATACCTTCATCATCGTCATCATCGTACAGCAAGATACAGTGAAGCAAGCTTCACTGATCGCTGTCAAGCCCACAATGTACACAAATCAAGTGATAAAGCACAAGATGGAGGGATTGGGCCTACTTGGACAGAGGCAAAGAAAAAGAACCTCTATGTTCAACACACAGAGCACACAATCTAAGTGTTCATGCATCCCTTTTCAAGCATTCTGCCTTGTTAAGAAATGACAACAAGAGCGCCACTGCTGATACCTTATTTCCCGAGAAACCTCCATTTCAGATAGAGGACTACCATGAACTGGCAGTATTCGTCCAGTCGAGGTGGAGAGTGAAAGATAAGATGTCAATGGGGGCCAGTTGAACTGAGCCTTTAAGTTTTCAGTCCATCACTCCAGATGGGTTGCTGATCGTGAATCAGTGTGCCATCGGATTCCTTAATTACCCCACTTACGCCTATTTTCCTAGGGCCCGTATTCCTAATTAGATGGAAAACGTTACGACTATTACCAATAGCCGCAGCTTTCTCCATCTCTTTACATTTTTCTACCCACCACTTCTCCGGTCGTTCCTCAGACTCTTGATGAGTTGGCGTTTAAAGGATTTGCGTGTTGTGTCGTATGTGGNGTTCTGCGGGCGTCCGGCAGGGCAGCCGAGGTCGACAAGATCCATCGTTTGTGTTTTGAGCTTGGGGCAGGGTCCGACGTTGTTTTTATCGATATCTGCATAGCTACCTTGATTTACTTCCAATGCTCATTGAGTCCTTCGACTGGTGGTTGAACTGACAGGCGATTGGAGAGCTCCCCTTCGAAGGCCGATTTGCAGCAATCGCTGACGCTGTATCGTGGATATCCGTTGTCAGTGGCTTTCTTGCGGTTGTTTGCCAGGCGTAAGGAGAACTTAGCTCGTAACAAGGCGTGGTCTGTGTCCACAGCTGTTGGCCAGTAAGAACGGCAGTCTTGAATCGACCTTCTCCAGCGGTAACTGATGGCGATGTGGTCGATCTGGGTCCAGCGCAGTAAAGAGGTTGGCGGTTTCCATGTAAGTCGATGGCGTTTCTTGTGCGAGAAGTTCGTGCTTGACAGGAACAATCTGTGCTCCGCGCAGAGTTAAAGTAGGCGATCTCTGTTGTCCGTCCGGTTGGCTGGGATTGCGTGTGGTCCGCCAAGAAGCCTTTCTGATTCGTCCAGGGATCCCACTTGAGCATTGAAGTCCCCGGTGACTACCAAGACGTCCGTTGATTGAGCACTTGAGAGAGATTCTGGTAGAATTCCTCCTTGATTTCAGGTATACTGCAATCGGTCGGTGCATACGCCGATACGACGAATAAGCATCGACGCTTCATTCTGTAGCTCTTGACTCGAACTGAACCGTTGAGACGTACACCGCACAATCGGCTACTGACTGAAATCCAGTCGAGAAGCGAGCGCTCAGCCTTGGCACTTAGCGCAATCCCAACACCAGCAACACCGCGAGCTTCGGATGCCGAATCGCCTGACACACGAAGGGTGAAGCGTGAGGTTGAGGTTGGATCAGGAGAACGCAGAGAGATAATGAAAGTGGGGTCTTGTATGCATGGTTCGGACACAACATACATCTAAATTGAAGGTTTCGAGGGTTCCATCCTAAGTACACTGAACTCTCGGACAGTGTTACCAAATCCCTATACACAAAGGGGGATGACTGTACCGAGCATCCGAAACGTATGACAATTATTTGTCACATTCACTTCGGGGTGACAAATTGGGTGCCTGCTACCAACGCACAACTCATGGCATTACAAGCGATCTGTCTTTATGAGACACTCATGTTGACCGCGTGCGTTGCCACGACTTGAAGTATAACCAAGATCATTCGAACCTTCCAGGATGTCGCAGAGAATGTATTGCATTCCGCGCGAGCAAAACAGGAAAGCTGTGACTGGATCAACTTCTAGGCTACCAAACCCCAAAGTATGATCAAACCTGGCCAAGCATTTGGGCTGTTTCTCTTCGGGATTTCCGTTTCCTGAGAAGAGTTGTGCTGATGATAATCTACTATGCCAACCGGATCCTGTACTTTTCAGAATAAATCCTTTGCTTACTGCATAGCAGATTACTCCCATCTTCACAAAAAGAGATCATGACGTTCATACTTACACAAAATGAAATGAGGAGTCTTTTTTCAACGGCTACACGCGTCCCCTGACAGCAGCAAATGACACATGGGACATTACCACATAGAAAAGGCTCATTCGAGATGGTTGTCCTGTTGCTTTATTTTCCACATGCACCGCCGCAAAGTGACGAATCAGAAGTGTGCGTCATCGCGAAGTTGAGAAAAAGGAAGCATTAACAGTTGGGCGGTTATTTCACTTTCTATTTGCTACCATCAACGGTAGTTTACAAAAGGACAAGGTAGAGAACAATCAGCGGTAGAAGCCGTAGCTTACATGTTCCCGATACAGCATTCACCTGTGCACCGAAGCTCAAAATAAGTATCGACACTCTCTTGCGGCCCTTGTGTTTCCGTCATGTAGTACAGTGAGTCCTAGAAACCAGAATTTTTCATCTTGATATTACACATGCTACATCTTGTCCGTTCTAAAATCTGTTCTTTACGAAGTAATTAATTACTGATGTTTTGACAGAACTCAAACCTCAGTAAATCAAACGCCCATTTGAAAACTAATCAAAGCCAGTCATTTTAAGCGATTATTGTTAATTTTAAAGGTTCGTCGCCCTTCATTTCTCGCAACAATTACCTTTTGTTAACCACAGACGAAAAATTTCGATTTCCCTTTGTATTTCATTGGCTCCCTGGCTGGGGACCTCGAGATGACCGTACCCGATGGTTAGAGACACTGAGTGATGTGGCTGAGGGTTGTAAAATGTGGCGTTCGTGCATCTCAATTTCTTAGAAACCTTAGTTTACTGGAATTCTTCATCTTCTATTCGACTCCACTTTTACTTTTCCTGTCTTTTCTCTACTTTTCATTCAAATGGGCAGCCAAAAGATCAAACAAAACCGGGTCACGCAAAAACATGGTTAATGGTTGTACAAACTGAAGCTGAGGTGTTATCATCAAACTACGAAATGCGATAAAGCGAATATCGCTGATCTTTCGCCTGTTCAGAAATTTCTTCTATAGTTATTAAATGTTCTAACTGTTTTCTCCATTACGCATGCCCCTCTACATCCAAGCGGACCGCAGCGGTGCTTACTAATATTCAGAGGTCTCTCACAGTGAAGGGTTGACGCCTTGCTGAACAAATCCGTCTAACTCAGGAGAAGTAATCAGGAAAGAAACTCCATGGCACTACATGCTTCAAATTTAGATATCTGCTAACGAGAATGTGTACTTCTGGATACCTTGTTGTCGGTTTCCTCTCTAACTCCAACTGACGGGATTTCTCAAGAGCGATTTCCGATTTCCATTGAAAGCCCACCAGTGGGAATTCGTACCTGGTTGTCAAACTCGAGGCCGATTCTTTTGCGGAAAACGGCACGATTTTCAAAATACGATCTTTTGGTGGAAGAGATGGAGCATGTAAATTGCAGTTGTAATGTCGATCATCAAAATGTCAACGAAGATATGGTGTCTTCGGAGCATTTTACCGTCAAAACAGGCGTCACAGATGTTTCACTTCATGGAGAAACAAACCAGCTGAAGAAACATCTCCAAAACACGCACCTGACGCTTCACGTCATAAATGAAATCAAACGGAGAACAACGGCTCACGGTCAAGTCGAATTCCACTTCAGACAGAAGACATATGTTATCTATTCTCGTCTCTTAGTAACTTTTCGTTTGTGTTTGATTCTTGGTCACTCGAGTTCGTTACATTAGGTTCGAAACTTGTTGACACTACTAAACTCCAATGGTACATGCTATTGCAGTCGCCCGGCGCAATACTGTGCCCAATTCAATGGGACAGGTTCCCGAAATTGAGGATAACCTCTTCCACTGTAACTGTACGCATTCGTTTCTTTAAGCCTAACTGTTTGGGATATACATGACCTCGAGGGAAAATGGGACTGAGCTGTACAACCTAAATTGATTGCTCAGTGCAAACGACTGGTTATTACCAAGGGTAGTCGGTGAGTTTCCCTTATACCAGCAGCATACCAACTTAAAAACAAGGAGCGAATAAATATGATCCAAGCGAAGACCAAAGAATCTAAAACATTTATTAGTGTTTTTGAAATGGGAGGTAAATAACTGACGAAAGGAACGTACGAGTCAGGGTTATTGTACATTTCATAAGATTTACAACAATGAAGCAGCTGCTAGATGAACAAAACTGATGATTTAACTTAATTGGTATGACTTGATGGACCGACAAAATTGCGCTGACAAGAAATATTAGTGAGGAAAAGTTACGCTTATCATTACAGCGAGGTCAGATTCGTAGATTATCTCGAAATAAAATATACTAGCCTTAAGTCAGACTGCCGACAAAAATCTGCTCGAACTAAATAAATCCATCACGTCAGGTGGTCCTGATGGACACAGATGCTGTGAAATAGACCGCATTCCTCTCCATGACATTCCAACGGAATAGAGTGACTATGTTCTGTAAATGAGACCATGAAGGAGAACGGGGGTGTTGGTGAACTAGAGTTTGGGGTTGAACAGTTTTCCTCGGTTTCTTGATGGCTGTTCGGCGATTGGGCTATTTAGCGACGGCAGTTCACGAATATAGAACATTACCCAAATAAACCGACTGTGTTGTCCCACCGTTACGAAACCGACGGTAGGTGGTGAGTTCCACAAGTAGTATGCATACGAGGAGACAGGGAAACAAGTGTATGGATCAAGAGGTTCATGTATGTGTGAGCACAATGGTTGCGGTGGTATCTGCGGTTAGAGCCCTCAGAGGCTGTTTTGGGGCAGAGCAAACTTTAGGCAATTATGAAAATATACGAATATACGAATATACGAATACACAAAATAAAAGTTATTAGAATTTCATCAAAAACGTATGCATACAAATCTCAAGGAAGAAGAATGCAATTAGGATGAAGGAAACAAGATCGAAGTGTAGAATAAAACATCGCTTATGAGCAGTCTAATGCAAATGGGAAAGGCAACATCTACCTACGAACGGCAATAAACACCAATTTCACCAGTGTACGGAGGTCTATGCATGAGTGAGAGGACAGACCGTAACTTGCCCATATATGCTGTGGGAGTGGTCCGGTTGAATTGAACACTGCTGATCCCAGACAACGGTTGGAAGATCCTGATGTCCAAGGATGTATGAATAGGCAATCCGTTTACCTGCCAACATATCCGTGTCCTTCGTATGAAGTGACCCTGTCTTTTAGGGACTAGCATGATTTACACTGTCGAATATCCTACGGAGGCGTATTTGACTTTTTTTATTACACAATGTGAATTGCAGTAAACGGGGAAACCCCCATGGCCAAATAGCATACTTGTAATATTAATCGCATTGCCTGGTCCCAAGAACAATGCGGCTAGTGAATGGATGAGTTTGCAAAAGTTTCAGCTAAATTTGCACTGATTTAGTGCGTCACTGACAAAGATCAAAGCCGGAGACATGAAAAACACTTCTGAAGCAATGTAAGCCTTTAATCCCACTGATCATAGTTGTGACATCGCTCTCAGGGCCCTACAGGTGCACTGTAAATCTTCAGGGAATGAGATATAATGAAAATCCCTAGGCAAATTCTTCGAATGAATTTCGTACGATATACGTACGTGAAAATACAGAAGGGTGAAAAAAGAAATAATCGCATTTCACAACAGTATCAATTCAAGATAATACGTGTGTTAAAATTACTTACCTCCTGCGCAGCGGCTCGAAATTCTCCACCGGGTGCCATGCCAAGCATATCGATCAAATAGGCATTCAATCGCATAAGAAGGTACTGCCACACACCATGAGAGGCTCCGTGCTGCATCGAAGCGGTAAAAAAGATGAAGGAACTGTCAGACTTCACCGAAGAGAGCAAATGATTCGACTTCAAGGCTATATTTTAGAAAGTCTGAATATCGCCATGAATATACAGGTTGCATCGACCAAACTGATGAAAGTTCGTCAAGGCCCAAATCCGTTTCAGAGTGTTTCGTCGAGATAAGGAAACGTGAAATGCGGGTTCATCTGAGAACAAAATATCAAATGACATCGGCTAGGTTCTGTGGTTATCTGAACGGCCGGCAGAACTCCATAAACCGAAGGGATCGACTAGTGGGAGTATATGCCGGAACATAGTTTGTAACCTTGGTACTTTAACATGCGATTTTTCATCATACATCTTTGAGAGATGAACACGAGGTGAGGTGAATCCTATCATCATCATTTTATCATTGTACAGCGTAATACACTGAAGCGAACTTCACCGATCGCTGACAAACTTACAATGTATGCAAGGCAAATAAGAACGTGTAAAGCGGATAGGGATTGGGCCTATTTTTAGGGACGAGAAGAGAAAACGAACCTCTATAGTCAACATACAGAGAGCACAGTCAAACTGTGCATACATGGTATTTTAAGCATTCTGGTCTGATGACGTGACAGCAAGATCGCGATTGCTGTTGGTTTGCTGCTATGATCTTCAGTGTCTCCAACCATGAAGTTTCGAAGTCTTCTGGACCCCAACCCGGAAGAAGAGAGACACCTACTCTACCTAAGCGCTGAGTATTTCTTCAGGTCTCGTCTCCACGTCACCTGCTGGCCTATTCGTGGCTTTCTCCAACCAGTAACAGCCACTGCGAATAAGGCGTGCTGCAGTAGGCAACCTTGCCCAAACCAACGGAGCTGAAATCAATGCGATAGGGAGTTCTTGTTTGACGCATTCCTAAACACCCGACGACTCACTTATAAATTACGAACAAAACTGATCGTATAGTGGCGCAGTATACGTGGTATTTCAATTTCAGTAAAACGTCACGTAGCCGCCACAGGTGTCTTGCGTACGCTGCTTAAGCCTTGGAAACGCGAGCGGTTATCTCCTTTGAAGAGATACCGCTTTTGGTCACACAGCTACCTAAGTACGAGAAGCAGTCAACCTCAGCCGATTCCTGATAGTCCAGTTTCAGAACGGAATTCAGCGACACCCAATCTTGAAGCATTACTTTGCACTTTGAAAGTGCAAAGCGCAAACCGAAGGGAGCGACAGAACTTGCTAATCTGTCGTGCTTTTTGTGCATTCTCCGTACAGACAAACAGACAAACGGTGTCGTCAGCGTATTCAAATGGTGGTGGTGGTGGCACAGTGGTTTGGTCGCTGTCCACCGGGTACTTTGGACCCTATGATTCGATATTCCAGCCTCGCCATCGTCACCAACCTTTGGTGGTGGGCAGCTCTGCTGTCGTCCGGTTCAATACCACGCCCAACCTATCGGGGCCCCATGTGGTTCGCCACTCCAAGTCTCGGGTCTTAGGTTGCCGGTTTCCACCACTGAGCAGCAGGTCCTCGTGACTATGGGGTTCGCTCCGTCTGCTGTTCAACACAGTTAGGCGTATAATAAAAAACCGTGGTACTTAAATAACCATGAGAATGTTATTTCACATACGTCTGAATCCAGATTATGTACCAAACAAATCAAAGTACAACCATCTTTAAAACGAATAAAAACGTCCACGATTTGCTAGTGAATGGAATACTGCCAGGTTTCCCAGGTCAAGGGAGGTGATTTTTCTTAGGTAATTCACAACCGGAGCCTTTGATTAGTCAAAGCCTGACCCGAAAGATAGTAAGGCAGTGCCCAGTTCATTCGATTATACACCCATCGAACGGGATCAAACGTCCAAGGTGCTCAGTACACCTCGACAACCAATCGGGCCGGTGAACACTGCCATAGCAAGGTGTGGTTCACACTCTGTTTCATGGTTTGTTTGGAATCAAGGGTTTTAGCAAACTCCCCTAAGTGATCTAGTGGCTCACCGACCCGGTTACAACCCTGGGTACTGGCTTTTCGTCTTTTCACTTTGATGGGAAATCCTCTGCCACGGGTAGTCAGTGAGTAGCACTTACTCAGCAGAGACTATTTGAGACGCTCAATCGAATAGGGGCATTCGTGAAATGCAAAGGGTGACCAGCTACAACCCAAGACATCCGACTCCGACCACATTGGGTCTTTCGGAGGCCAACAAGGAGAATACTCACACAATGTAGGATTTGTATTTGTTTAATTAGATGTTAGCTAATTCTTCTTCCCCGTAAACTCCAAGAGAAATGAGTCTTTTGATATTACTCATGCTGACGGTACATTTCAGGAACTACAAAAAAGCCGGGCCCAAATTGAACAATTAAAGGACAGATTACAAACCACATTGAGCGATCAAGAACAATTGAAAAGCGAGCTGGAGGCTGTACATCAAATGCAAATAGACGAGCTGCGCAAAACACACGAGCAGGCAATTCTGGTGGGTTTCAATTAATTTGATTCTGGTTGCTATGTCTCTTTTCTGAAAAAGTTGACTGTCATTGTAGGGAAAACGAGCATTCATTTTCTTAAACTATATCAGAGGGTCTAAACGTGCCCTAATTCTTGTAGCAAGCGAATTATGAATGGAACAATACAAAACTGCGTACTCAAAGCGTAGTGCAACCTCATCGTATTAGTATTTTGCTTGAGCAGGTAGACTAGATAGTGGGTTCATTTGTTCACTTAGTTCCCCAGTTCAGTTTATAAATCAATGCCAATAAACTCACAGACACCACTGATAGTGATTTGAATCTTACTCTTTGTCAGGACCACTCATGGTCTAACTCACTAATCAACAACTACTTTGCGTTTATTCCCCCCTCCCCTTATTCCCCATCACCAATTGCATAGTCATGGGTAATTTCCGCCAACTTCTTCAGTTTTAGTGAACTGATGACCGTCGCTTACTGTTTGTCTTATTCTCTCCACTAATATTCATACATAGTGCGGCAATACTGCCGCTGAGTTCTGATTGTACAAAACATAAATCCTGCGAATGCCTTAAACAGATCCCCCGGCAGACGAACTTAAACGTTTTGCATTGATTTGTTGCGCACTAATTTAGACAACAGTGAAATGCGCTTCATTTCGTGAGGATGATTATTGGCAACTAAAGCCATGAAACTGAAAGCGGTGAGAAAAGTAAGATCCCAATAGATGTACGATACCGAGCAGAATGATGATGCTATGTTACCACGATTCAACAACCGGTGGTAAGCCACGAAACAAGTCTTTAGGCGTACTATCACCACTATACTTACTTGAACACGGCTGGCTCCTTGGAAAGGATAAGCCATAAATGTCTCTGATTGCTGCCGTAGAAGACAAGATCATCAAGTTACTTGAGATTTTGGTACGAGAGACGTCGCCAATACATCTTGATGCCCAGTTGAGCCGGTGACCATTGCCACAATCGAAAAAGTGTGGTTCGTACGCCTCCTCTTGGTTGACTTGGGATCCGGGTTTTTTGACCAACTGTCCTAGATGAACTACCAGTGGTCCACCAACCCGGTGATAGCCCCGGATGTTGGCTTTTCGTCCTCTCACTTTTGTGGGAAAGCACCTTCGCCACGAGAAGGCAATGAGTAGGGCTCCCTCAGCATAGGCTATTTTAGACGCTTGGTCGTATGGGAGCATTTCGCGAGGATTTTACTTTGCTGCGGCTGGCTCCTGGGAAAGGATAAGCCAGCTCCAGACATGATCATGGAGTTCTTTGGGAGTTCGGTACGAGACGTCCCAAGCGTCACTCGGCGTTTTTATTTTAAGTGTGCACCTCTAGCCTTTGTACAACCAAGTGCGAAATGCAAGGCAGCAAGAAGTAATCCCTCACCTCGGAAGTGAGGGGGTCAATGACCTTAGTTATAAAAGGCCAATCACATTGATCTTCGTCACGACACCGTCATTGGGCTTATGCGGCTGTTAAACAGGAGCCAGGTGACTAGCCTGAAACCCACCACATCCTGGTAGTACCGCGGCTTTTTGTTCACGACTGCTTATTTGTTGCGGTATGCCACAACTTATTCACAGCTAACCTTCTTCGGTAAAGGTATCCCCTTATCCAAAATCCGGGGACGAGCATGGCAGCATTCAGCTCTGCTTAACCCGAGGGTATCCAGGTATCACCACTATGACCTAGTGCATAGGCCAAATCCGTGTGCTACTTGTAAACGCACCGGGGACATAACCAACGAGAAGTGCGATATTAGAAAAGTACGTAGGTAAGGTCTGACAACGGTAGCCAGGAATATAAACAGCGGATGACTATATAAGGTATTATTTCGAATGCTGCCTATGGTATAACTGAACCTGCTCAGAGGCCCAGTGTTATGATTCCCTGGTTAACTTTTCGACATAAACATCCACTGGGGTCCAAGAAAAAAGTCCATGGCGTCAAAACAATGGAAGTAAGCAAACAGTTCATCAAAAATTGAGTTTGGTCACTCTGAATCTTGTAAACTGAGCTAGCACACCTGTGAGCGATACGTATGACAACGGTAGACTGTTCCACAAATCACTTTAAAAATCGTTTGGTTCAGTTCATCGCAAGCTGAGACCAAATTACCAACGAAAGANAATCACTGTTATTATCACAGCTTCTTACGCTCCTAGAGCTAGTATGTCTGCAGTGGTTCGGTCATGTATCGCATGAACATAGGAATGGTTTGACTGAAACCACCCTGGCGTCGTTTTCCTCCCCAAACTAGTATACTATTTACAGCTTGTTGCCGACCGCGGGAACTATTACTCAGGTATGTTTATGAAGCCAAATTATCCTCCTTCAGGAGACGGTAGTAGTGAAGTATAGAAGGATTAGCCATTGAAAAGCTGCCAGTTTGGAGCTGTCTTTACCCCTGAGCTATACAATCAGTAGACAATATTGGTTCAGGAGAGCTATGTTTACTTGCACAATCGAAACGCAACACCTACAGTGGACCACGTGGACTATGGGCTGGTTTTCCAGTGCCATGTGAGAATCATTACAAAGTTACCTCTAAATCAAATCTATACAGCATGATTATTAATCGCTGATTTGATCCACCAAGCAGATGTACATAATTCTGCACCTCCATTAACCCGTTTTTCTTCGCGGAATTTATTTAGTCACTCAAAGAGAGTGCATCCAAGGACCGAGCTCGTGTTCGAACAGCTGAAGCACTACTTCGGCAACATGAAAGACTGTGGAGCGCACAGCTGAAACAGAAGGCCAAAGGTCCTAGCGAAAACCTGCTACCTGCTGATGTCCAATGCCATTTGGAGTCGACAATTCATTNATTCATTGCGTGCTCAGGTTAGTAGGATGCTATATAACCGATTCCCATTAAATACAAAAATAACGCAACGCAGTTAACTGGATCATTTCCCAAAAAACATGAGTGGAATAGCTTTCTGTTTGCAAGAATAGCATATAAGGTCAGTTTTGAGAAAGGAATGTCCGTCAACTTTCGTTCAGTCCATATAATGCACCTAGGTAATTCTCTGTAATACCTTCTGTTTTGTATTTCTGTATTTTAAT
>UZAN01058906.1:458-11712 GCA_900618425.1 Echinostoma caproni
GTCATGAGCGACCGGGCCAACAATGTCATAATCTCCTAATGTTGTGACGTAGTATTCAAATTTGTGAGTAGTTCGCAGAAGGATACGGTTGGCGGTTTCTTTCAACGGTCAAAAATGAACAAGACCTGTTGGAGCCAATTGCTGTGTTCAGTATGGTAACTACAGGAATGTGCATCTACTGTTGGACCGTTCGAATAACTATCCTGTGTGTGTGTGTGGGAATTCTAAAGACTTGTTCCAAATGAGACATTTGGTTGTATGCATGCCAGTTTAGCGACACCCTGACCGTTAGTCATAATAAATACTTATTATTGTCCCGGCACCATTTTATGGATTTATAACAACTGGTACCGTCGCCAAGTTGAGGGTTCCATGCAGCCTTCGAGGTTGGAGACCCGTAGACTTTCGTGGAGGAGTTCGAGGACGTTGGGGAATCGGATAGACCGAAATAAGTTGACGGCCCTCCGAGCGCTTCTCAAAGGCCGGGCACGAACGGTGTTAGATGCAGCGTGAAGAGGCCTGGAGATAATGGAGTGGTCCACCACAAAGGATCGCGGGTTACGACACCCCGGCCGACCGGAAGCTATTTAGGAGCTCCAGGACAGCGCCGCTCGGAGTTGACGTGGACACCCTGTCGCGTCCCCTGACCCTGCTAGCTCTGCTGAATTGAGCGTTGCAGACGTTAGACGATGTCGCGTGTTCGGAATTACTGCTCGATTGTTTCATGGAGAGTTTGTCAGAAGTCTTGCGAGAGACGGTATGGATAGTTGATGTATGTATTCAAACTGGTGGATGTCCTGAGGGAGGTCACTTCAAAGAAAGTCATACCTGTCCAATCAACCGAAGGCCCTATACACCAACCTATAGGAGTTACAGCAACTCTCAAGGAACTAAGGTGGTGGTGGCCATCGAAACCGATTACAACCAGAACGCTGTCAAGAAGGGGGATTTTATTATGGAATTGTGCCTATCCTTTAGATGCCCGACTTCTGTCAGCACGTGCGCGAACTGTCTCTTTCAAAGCACGGGCCTTGATCCATGAAAATGGCCTCTGGCGCATCGTGATTCGCAATGGTATGCTCCATCACAACCCTGTTTATCGTAGTGGCTTATTGATGCTCTACTTCTGTCGCTTCAATCCAGCTTCATCACCACGGTGTATTGGTATCCTCTGGGAGATATCGAAAATGGATCCATGAGATCCATGAACCATAACCCACCAATCTCCGATACTGAATTGGAGTGTGTCTGACTTGAAAAGTTGGCACTTTTCACAAACCAGCATATGGTTTGACACTTCAGCCTGCATATTTGGCCAATAACTCACAGTCAAAGCAAGTCGTAAATTTGCGCGCAGCCAGTATGTGCCCGTTCGCGACTTTCTTTAACAAGGATTTGGCACAGTTGTTTCAGAATGACAACTGCTGTGCAACGTCTTCCTGGTTGTCGTTTCATCAAGACCCCGGCGGCATTCAAATAAAGCCGCTTTCATACGGATCTCCATGACTTCATGTGTGTGCCATGCTGCGCGTTTCGGTATTTTTGGCCTTGTGCGACGGCTTCAGTCACATGGCGGAGTTGTTGGTCCTTGCACTGTTCCTTGACTAGTTCGTGTGGGTCTTGTCGCACAGTCAGCATACCCACACTGAAGGAATCTGTTACTTTCTGACGAGACAAAATATCCGCTATACGGCTTTCGGCACCTGCAACATGATTGATCGTCAAGTCGTACTCCTGCAGCCGAAACGCCCATCGGCCTAGTTTTCCTTTCGGGTCCTTGGTGGTTCTAATCCACTCCAGTGGCTTGTGGTCTATTTCCATATAAAACCTCTGGCCCAGAAGATATAGTCGCCACTTACCCAATGCCCAAACAATGGCAATACATTCATTTCCGTGGTGGAAAATTTCTGTTCCGTTGGAGTTAGGTCCCTGCTTGCGTATTCAACCACTCCACTTGCTTGTTTGATTGCGGCTCCCACTCCAACGTCACCGTCACAACAGTGAAGCGCTCACCAATCACCGGTAACTTCAGAGTCAGGTCACCACCTGATGTTCGGTCATGACCCTTTGACGTTGATCGAAGGCCTTCTGGGCCTCATGTGTCCATCGAAAGCGATTTTCTTTCTCGAGTAAGGTGTATAACGGTTCAGCGATGGTCGTAAATATTTTGACCAATCGACTATGGTTTGTGGCACAGACTAAGAAGCGGTCATCATCGCCTGTGAACAGATAGTGGTATCGTTGCACCACTGACAGAAATGACGGTGACAAATTAGTATGTGCTGTTTCCGTACTTACGGCTGACAACTTCTTCCCTTTTAAGCGCAACAGCGAGTTCGTGCCAAATTTGTTAACGAGCCGTCCGTCGTTTTAATCAACCACGAACACTAAACAACACAGGATATCGGCTCCCGCTATGGTCTGGCCCGTGTCTTTTGATGTGACAAACGGATGCTTGATTACCTTGTTTCCAACGCGGATGCTCCGTTTTGTTACTCCATCTACGTTCAACTCGTAACCACCGACTGTTCTCACAGTTGTATTCCATAATTCTTGGGCCTCATTTCATTGGGATTTCGCCAAAGATACTGCCGATCCCTTATCAATCAAACATAACTCTTTCCAACTCCCTCTCTCCAAATTAGCCTGGATTGCGCCGCGATCTACCACTCTAATGCTTGCTTTGTTTGGGAAGAAGGGTGTGTGTTTAATCAACTGTTTGTCGAGAGAACGTTTACTATATCCTTCGAGGCAATTCCTCCACCTGTGACCCAGCTTTCCGCATTGAAAGTGCACAGTCCTGTTCTCCCTTTCTCCGCAGTGTACCTTTAGCACTCCCACTTCTGCCAGGCTTTTCAGGGCTGCCGTAACTTTCCCTGTTGACTGTCTTTCCGGGACTTCGTGTGTCTAAAAAGCTGCGCCTTCATGATCGGTTAACTGCCTCACGACTTCAGCCAGCGTGAATAAATCCATGGTACGCCCGCATTGATTATTCGCGCCTTCTGTCGATCGTCCGGCAGACTTTTCACAAAACACTCCAGCATTAATTCTGAGCGAGCAGCATTATCCAAAGTTTGGTGCGCGAAGTTCCACTGAAGTCGTAACTTTGGATTTTAATTCCTTGTTTTGTTTCAAATGCTAATTTCCGAGCATTGAAAGATGCATTTAGTAACACTGGCTCTGAAGTAAAAAGAAATAATAATGATGTTTGCATCAGATTGCAAAACTAAATCCAAATCCATTTGTAGACTCAATTTTCACTGTGTTCTGCTTACAAAGGCGCTGGTTATTCTCTGGTACATATTTACCTATTTAATTTTAATTAGTTGGCAGCATATCGTGGTAAATGTAGTCGTATTGTCTGAAGCAATAGCGGGATTTATGTGATGAAGTGAGACACAATTTTGAAACTTTCACGGCCAACTCATGATAAGTGGCTTGGTCAACATCTGCAAGATACCTACGAATGTTGACCGAAAGGTTTCTAGCAATGGGCACTGTGTAGAACGTAAAAGAACGTGAAAGAACCCGTCCACCGACTTATTTCGTTTTCTAATAATCCATACTACAGATTGCGGCTGAGGAAGATCGCACAATGTTTGTCAAGAAAATAGTCATGAATGAATGGGGACGGAGGGAAGAGGACAGTGAGACCTACCAGGGCAGCGCGAGGCTAGCCACAAATTCGGTCTGTTTACATAAATCCGACTTGGCCTCAGTTACCTCCTCCTGTGTTTACCTATTTCAATATACTTGCTACCGCAAGTACGTCGGAAGAACTGAGAGACGATTGTCTACCAGGATAGCAGAGCATCCACCGAAAAATTTGACGTCTAACGGGTCCAAGCTTCCGTCCATTTTAATCGCCCAACACACTGGATTGCAAAGAATGTGACAAACCTAGGGACGTCTTTCGTGTCTTGATCCGCCAGAAAGGTAGCCGTCTACCACGGTTCGCTGAAGCCGCTGCCATTCGACGTTACAAGTCCGATTTATGTAAACAGCCTCGCGCTGCCCTGGTAGGTCTCACTGTCCTCTTCCCTCCGTCCCCCACCCTGCAGTTATTCCGCTTCCAGCCCCTATGCCTAATCCGGTTCATATTAGTGACCTTTGGCCTTCGTATTGATTGATTGATTGATTTCTCTTCCCCGTGTGCGTTCCTCTGTCCCAGAAACCTGTCACTCTTTTAACCAAACGTGATCTGAATGTATGTACGCAGCTGATGAGATAACCATGAAATAGCCGAATTGAACGCATCCTGTGATCGTGATCCTTCTTCTTTCTCTCATGAAACTGGTAAAGGGAACGGGTTGCATGTAACTAATTAGTTAAATGAAGGCGATGTTGAGACAGATGGTTATTTCCAACTGGGTTATCCATCTAATATGGTAGTCGTTTGTCGTTTTTATAAATTATGAAATGGGTAAACATTATAAACATTCGACAGATACTGCTGTCGGAGAGCGTCATCGTGTAATCAAGAAAGATATCTTAATTTCGTTTTGCTATTCCAAGGGCTTCGGATATTGCCGCAGTTCCAATTTTAACTTGGATAGCCATCCGGGTTTTGTGTTTCGACATGACAACTAGTGACGGTGGTGGGTCGTTGGTTGGCAGACTGGTGTAAGCTACGGCCTTGTGACACCACGGTGGCGGTAATTATAATGATCATCGTACAGTGTAACGAACTTCACTGGTCTCTGCCAAACTTGCAATGCAAATACAAATTTAGTGGTAATATGTGAGGAATGGATGGCCACATCTATTTTTAGGAACGAGGAAAGAAAGCTAACCTCTATGGTTAACACACAGAGCAAACAATATAACTGTGCATACGTTACTTTTCAAGCATTCTAGCCTGATAAGAAATGACAACAAGAACACCCTTGCAATAGGTTGGCTACCATATCCTTCAATGTCTGCAACCAACCAGTTGCACAATCTTTCGAACCCTACAATGGAGGGCGCTAGACACCTACTCTTCCTAATAGCTGTATGTACTTCTTCATAACTCGGTTCCAGGTCATCTGTCAACCTCCAAGAGGTTTCCTCAAGTCCGGAACTACTTCACTGAATAAAGCGCGGTGCCGTAGGTTATAACTGGGCATACGCAATACGTCTCCCAACCAGCGAGATCCACCGACCTGAATTGGACGCCATAGCAGATTTACCTCCAGATTACCAGCCAGAAGTGTATTGTGTCAATAGCTGAGATAATCGGGTCACAAGATATTCCGTGAGGTGCATTCCGGTTTATTTCTCGCACTCTAAGACTACCTACGTCATTGCGTCCCACGCAACTTGAGTTAACTAACTCAGACCAGTTCCGGTGAAGAGAATGACCTACTTGTCTTCGTTCGTATGATAAGGGTGGTCGAATTAGGTGTATTAATAAGATTTTTGAATGGGGTTGGGAAAAACCATATTCACTGTAGCTGATGCTGCTATTTTCACTTTTCGCCACCGAAAACTGCCTACACATCCTTTCGATAATATTTGCTCGATAAAGTGCGTCAGTCAAACAGCGTGGCAATTAGACATTAACAGCACCTGTGGCTAGAACAAGGTGTTTTCCGAACAATCTGAAATGTTATCATTGCTTAGTTGGTTCTTGTCAAATGCTGATTTCTCAAAAACATGAAATTTCTCTCTGCCACATGCGTAATCCAAGTCGAACGTTTGTCTATCGACCACCCTTACCATATCCTTCTTATTTCTTTTCTTTCTGTCGTTGTGTAACGACTGTCGCGACTTTTTGAGATTGGATCGCACAGAAGTTAACCATGAGTAATGTCCATTTCTTACTTCAGACGATTACCTGGCAACTGCACCAATCAATCCTATACGTTCGATGCACTTGTTGCATTCCGATTTGAAGTATACGTGAGTTTCTTCTACTATCTGGATGTTTTTCCACAGCACCTACTCTTTCTTTTGAGAGCAATTTACTGGTTATCTTATTTTTCAATAGTCTCAATGCTGCTCCGTTGAAGTCGTCAATATTCGAACAGATACACTTCATTCTCTGCTGCCTAAACCATTCCGTCGTGGCTATGAGATATTCCATCTGAGTGGCAAAAATAGCGACGTGAAACGCTATCTGTTCGGATTAAGCAAAAGTAAGACAACCGAACAGAATGTGGTCTGAGATGGTTTTGGGTAACGAGGGCTGCCGGGAGGCTCAAAACTGGCGGCATTCCTAATCCCAACCCAATCTCATCTTGCCTGCCGGAGACAAACGCTGATCAGCTTCCTCAGTTCAGAATGATTGTAGCTCGCTATGCGGATGTTTTTGTTGTTGTTGTTGGTGTGTTCTTCGAGCTGGGAGTAGTGTTGGTAGACGTTTTGTAGCCAGGCTAGGCAACATCACCATATCCCAGGTTTTACAGCCGGTTGTGAGTGCTGTCTCATGAATGTCCATTTGGATAAAATAAAAGAAGGAAGAATAGAATGTTGCGAACGTAGGCAAAGAGAAGGTAGAGAATTCAACTGGAATCAGGTTGCAAGGATAATGAGTAGAGGCACGAGCGCAACTGCTTGCGTTACTCTGTGTCTCTAAATACTGACTATCATAATCTCGGGTTCCGGCTCAGTTAGCATAACGTGGCCTCTGTTACCAGTCTCCTGGTTAGCGTTTTCACACCCTCGAGCCGGGTCTTATTTTGACCCTATTCTATCCACCACCTGTCTCGACAAACATCGCTCGCCGTGGCAACCTATTTGGTGACAGGCGCAACACATGTCCAAAACACCATAGTCTGTGGAGGTCGACCATTTGTTTCAGTTGAATATCCACCTTTCGAGGTACATAAAGCAAATACNCAACCTCAGTATTGCTTGCCCAGTTTCTCCACACACTCATACAGTGAGGAGTACCCAGCCGTGCTCGAACGCCGACAGTCATTCTTAGTGGCTGTTATCACTGCCTACGCTCCAACGTCACAGATACATTATTGTAAACCACCTCGGTGTCACTGCGATTCATAGCATTTCCTTCTCTTCTCACATTAGTAGCTTTCTTGCAAACTTCTTCAGACTGTTTTCTCATGGTAACAGAATCAGGAAACTCACTGTTTTTCCTTTACTAGTCGTTTATGTTCCTTTGTACTGTTTTTACTGCCCTCCTAAATTCCCCCTCGGTCCAAACACAAAGATTCCATGACTTTCCTCAGGTTCATTGATGTATTTTCTCGAAATAGTCGTTTTGATAAGAATGGATATATTCATTTTTTCGCCTTTCTGTCGAAACATATACCATTATTAGAGGTAAAATAACTGTTACCGTCAGGATCAGAAAATAATAAAATTTTGAGTATTTCCGTTATACCATTGAATCGGTGAGTAAACAGTCCTAATCACACTCTTGCAGGGCATATTATGAAGTTCACATTTAACTCAGATATTTGTTTGGAGTAGTGTGAAATAGATGGTATTGATTTAGACTGACTTCTTCATCTATTACACTAAAGGGTGCATCACTGTCCCGACCAGCTCACACCGGGACTGACCGGAATTGTCAATTCACGTTTATTCGGATTCCGTCAGTTAGTTCAGTTTGGCCAGACCGGATTGAGGGGAAACAGTTGACCACCTGCAACTCCACCTGAACTGGTTGACTATCATGGAAGACCACAGCTGAGCACACATGAATTGGCTATTCTAGTAACCCCCAGTGTGGTCTGATTGGTACAGCGGTATGACACGTCATCCACGCGATCGGTCCGGATGTTAAAGCCCGAAAGGACAATGCATATGTACTGCTGACTGGGATAATTAAGAGCGGTGCGTAAGGTTAAAGCCCGAAAAATTGTTATTCCACCTCAGTATAACGCAGTGTTTGCACAGTGATAACCAGTGAGTTTAAGGTCACTCATTTGAGGCAGAGGTCAGCTGCTCGCGTTGATGTGTGTACTTGTCTGTAAACCATTGTTCCCGGAGTTGATGTAACCTTTCTCCTCTGTAGCACGTGACACACTCTATCACAGTTCTCACACTTGACCAAGGTAACCGATGATCGTGACTCAATCTTTTTTGAACATTAGTGTTTGGACATAGTAAGCGAATGGCGATCGCGTCAGCCATGACCAGTGTTCAAAACCGGGGCACCTTAAGTCCGTTGAATGATATGCACAACAATGAAAGCTTTCTCAGGTTAGATTTAGTTTGCTGTGTTCATCTCACCCTTTCGTGTTTTTTTCCGCCATTTCCTGATGGAATATCACTCCTGGAATAAGTGCACCGTCTTTCACTGTTGGTTGCAACACCAGAAGAGCGATTGATGTCGATATATGGCTTTTGCGGGCTTGAAGTAAAATCGTTGATTGAAAGCCAGTAGGCATCACTCCATTGCATCTAAGACCACTAACGTTCTACTCCTGTGTGCGCGTTCACATTCCGTACCTTGCCTTTATGTCATTCAATCGTACGACAACAGTCACTTGCCTCAAAAGAACACCGTTGTAGTAGAGAGTTTTCTCCACATTACAGTTTCTAATTGATTTATGTTGTTTCCTATATTTCGGTATTTATTCAGTGAAAAAAACTTAAAAAGGACTGAGAATTTTCCGTGCGATTTCATAGAGCGTATTTTGGTTAGATGTGATATGTGAATCAAGTCGCATTAACGATACAAGAAAAACGTTTGATTCATATCATCCTACTTTTCCATCTGTGCCTCACGCTGCCTATCCGTCGGTGTCGAAACATCAATGATATAGTGAGATCTCGCCTATGGATTCTGAGGAGACGGGTGGACAATACAAACTATGTGCGATTGTCGGTGGTCGGCAGATTTTCACGTTCGGGAACACCCGGAATGAAGCCAGACTGGCTTTATCTCGGAAACTTGGCATTTCGGTACGATGCGCCTCGCAGTTGTCCACTTCTTAGCCGGTGCAATTTCATCAGACTCCAGGACATTTTGAAGCACTTACTCATCAGGATCAATCACATGTACAGCGTTACATTTTCTAGTTCGGCTCATTTTTCCGCGCCACTGTTCACTATTTTGACGATTGAAACAGATGCCGTTTGCGACTACTTGCTGAATACTTGAAAAACCATTTATTCATTTTCGGACTTTCATGCACGAAATAAATCAATTATTGCTCTTTACAGTGTCAGTTTCGGTTGATTGGACACGGACGTGCTTTCTAGATTTCTGCTGTTGAATTGCATCCCCTGAATAGCACTGTGGTTGGGAAAACGAATGCATCTAGGGTGTTCTCTTGTTTTGCTGGCAAATTTAGTTAAAAGAGCGGTCGCGCATGCCCATGCTACCTTGAATGTATGACTGTTCTAGTTGTTCGGAAGAGAATGTTTCTGGATGACGCGAAGTACATCAGGGCTTCTGTTATTATTGAAGCTATCCGGATAAATTTTGATGGAAAGGTTCATTTCTGGTGATTCCCTGGGCACCCTCGGCAGCGACTAATAAGGGCTCGTTGGATAGAGCGGTACATTTTCTTCACAATGGTACCACAATTAGGGGATTACTCGCAAAACCGATCACTTTCGCTGGCGTAAATGTCACAGGAAATTCGATTTTACCAACCAAGCGGCAGAACAGTTGCATACGGCATATATCCACGAAATTCGTATCACACAGTGGAGCACACAAAAGGAATCGAGNAACGAGATTTGACAGAAAGAAAATCACCAAACCTGAGACCGCACATACTGACTAACCGTACGGCAGGATGGTAACACGGATCAGATTGCGCGACCATGCACCTTCTTATTGGTACACCAAATTCACGTCTCTAAAATTGCTACAGTTCGTTCAATGAACCCATTGGATTGCTTTCTCGCTTCATTTTCTAATCAAGTTATCTCTTTTTGCTCCACCTTTCAATTCCTGATCCCCTGGTCGGTTGATGTAACTGTCTTTCTTCTTGCACTAGATTGACCGTTGTTTCTCCACTTCTAAATTTTCCAGTGTTCCTTTACGAGACATCTTTTTGTTCCTCATTTTACTAAACCCGGTAAGTCGCTTTCCCCTGAATAGGTTAATCATGCTTGTTATTGCGCTGTTCGTTAGAAGATATCAACCCGCCGTCATTCATGCAGGCATGACTGCGAAATCATCATACAAGAGGTTGGACATCAGTTTATTGAACACAAAGCAGAGAAGCCATCAAGCGCTCCTTCTGGAAGCCGGCCATTCTGGTCAGCAGCAACTTGTACTTTCTGCTCCACCAACTTCCCATCCAGTGCTAAAGCCTCCAGTTACTTACTGTTTGACTCGCTTGAAAAAGCCGGTGTTCACCTCCCACTCATCTTTCAACTATACTTTTCTGAGATCATCCACCAAACTGTACAGTGAGCCATCTTTTGACACCACTCATTTCCGCAAAAAAGAAACATCAGATCCTCTGGCCATCCGGTCCTACGGGGTTAACCTCACTATCCCTAGAATGCGCATCTCAGAAGTGGCCCGCCTGCCACCTCGGTTATTCCTTTCGTAACTCAAATCCCAGTCCCAATGAAAGTATCGGAAATATTTCCGTTCTCAAGCACAGTGGCCACTCAGATCGCAATAATTGTCATCTCACGTTTGTCACAAGTTACCACGAAGGTTGCAGAATCAGATATTGCAAAGCAACTCCGTTGTTACGCTTAACGACCTTCAGCACGATTTCCTATCCTATCGATCTACCGGTGGTCTTCGGACGCTCATGGTCAGCAGAGCTCGACAACCACGGAGAAATCCATGTTGTCACTGGACATAGAAAGCTTTCAATCGTACCTGGCATACAGGTCCAAATACCCAATTTTGGCTTTCCTAAATGCAGAATCAACAAGCTACTTTTCGCTTGAATGTTGTTTTTACCCCTATGTGTACAGAGTATGCCTTTGGATTCTGAGGTTTGTTATTTTCACTGTATTCAATGCCGTGCAATAAAAAAGTTAATTGTAAATGAAGCAATGTGAATCTCGAGTTCGACTGACTTGAAGATCTCGTCATCTGCACATAAGTGTCCTCCGCTGTTGAGTTGCACGGGTTCATGTCTGCCGCATCCCACATAGCCTAATCAGTCAGATCCTCGGTGCCTATCGTAGAAGTGGTTTACCCTTCTGTTTACTTTCAGGTTAGCGAATGAATGAACTCAAATGATTACGAGGAAAAGATCAAGCAGGCATACCGTGTGCGTGTTCAGAAGCTTCAAAATAAATAAAAACAAAATGTTGAGAACAATCGAACATTAGAACTTCGAAGACTTGCAATGCCCATAACTCAGACGTGTTGATCTGA
>UZAN01058907.1:0-11712 GCA_900618425.1 Echinostoma caproni
CCTTGAGATCGTCGTTCGCGAAGCTCCACAAGTGCAGCTTTCAATTTCACACGATCCTCCAAAAATAATGTTTAACTTAAAACCTCATCTACAGCAAGACATAAATGTATTCATGATTGGTAGTCACATGATGAAAGTAAAAATAGATTGCACATTACATTTTCGTTTAAATCTTGGTACAAACTCCTATGTTTAGAGCACTATCTACTTTCATCAATCGAGCAATTGATGCTTGCGTTGATGTGTTTATTTCCTCGTTAAAACGTCCACCATTATACATATTTTACAATAACTCAAAAGCCACATCACATGTTTTTAAACATAAGAAGGGGTAGTATTCATGAATAAAACATGAAAAGCAAATGCTTCGTATAATATTTCAACAAGGGGATAACACATCGATCTAACTAATAATTGCTCGATTCAAAAAAGTAGGTAGCGCTCTTTACAGAGGGGTTTCCACCAAAATGTAAAAAATGTATTGTGAAATGCATTTTAGTTTCATCATATGACTACAAATGATGAATACATTGTTGAGTTGCTGTATGTGAGATCTTAAATACGTATCGATATGTCAGTTAGTTTGATAAACATCCAGAGGGAAGCAAATAGAAAAAAGCTTACTGATTGGTTGGAAGGATTCCTCTAGTTTAGTGCCTAAATAAAGCGATTTTCGTGGGATTATTTTGATATTTGACCTATCCGTGTTGGTTGCTTTGCTCGAGATTGAGATCGATAAACTAAATCAAACGTATCCTTCATCTCAAACAAATACTTCGGAATGCGGTGAACTTTGAATGATTGAAAGGATGAAACATCCATAGTTGGAAAATATTTGGAAAATGTATAGGCACCTTGATAGAACGGGAAGTTGTGTTTGAAATTCACCCTTTCCCACAAATCATTTAATCCATATCCGAATGGTATTTAGGCAGATTGTGCTATTGCATTTTCATTGGACATTCTCCAAAAGATCCCGGGGAAATTCATTCAGTTGGCCTAATAAGAAAATTTTTGATACCTCACTACCGATGTTTGGCCATTTAACAGACGTGTTGCAAATGCAGTGTTGGTGATACTCAAACGAAGACTTTTACCTGTGCTGAAACTTCACTTTGCGTCGCATAAAAATTTATACATAGGTAACCATTTAAAACATTTTTGCTGTTATTATTTTTTTGGGCTTTGCATTACCCAGTGCGGATGTAATCGGACCACAGGGCAGATACTAAGGATTGCTTCGCGTTCCAATGCGATGGAGTTTAGCCGTAGGTGCACATAGGTACAGACTTCCACTAAGTTTCAGCTTGTAATTTATGCATGGTTTGCCATTTTCTGAACTTATCGTAGTCTACAGAGATATATCACAATCTAACCAGTGAGAGAACAATCGGTTATATTGTATTCATAGGGCGACAGAGAAGCAACTGGAATGCGCATGACGATTAACACGATGAACGTGCTGTACTCGGTAAATTTCACAACCCAAAGAAGGTTCGTTGACGTTAACCTAAGCAACAGCAAATAATTATCCTGTTAGAAAGAAAACAAATTACCGACGTCACGGCGAAGGACAAAATGGATGCTACACCCTTAGTACACGATAAACAGAGTTTTTTTATACAAAGTAACCTATGGGGTTGTTTATGTTTGTGATTGTATATTTTTACTCCCTCGTAATGGTAAACGCAAACCTAGCCCGCTTTATTGAGTGAACTTTTCTTTAACAGTAAAATCCCAAGTGAAATCAAGATGAGTGCTCAAAATATGACTGAGTTATCATAGTCAGAGTAGAAAGCAAGGATAGCGATGGTTCCGGGATCATTCTAAATTGAGCTTTCGTGGTTATTAGTGTGCCACTTGTCCTATTAAATCTAAAAATGAAAGGATAATAAAGATAATTAGTTTGTAATCGCATTCTCCCTGGTTATAAGTGATTTAGTCAATAAACATTGAATAAATGGAATACAACTATACTGAGTATGTGGATTATTCCGAATATTTGTGACGTTGGTAAATTCCTGCCTCAACGGATATGCAACTCAGGTGAATTGTTTCTCACTCGATTCATATTCCTTTGTGCCGGTTTCCAATTTTCACCGTGCTGTTCTGTGACTCATTCCCTTCCTTCACAGGTCTGCATTTGCAATGCAGTCTGACGTTTGGTAATTACTTGTTCAGTCAACTAACTGGTTCAGTTTTCGCTGACATACCAATTGTTTGTGGTAATGGTTTGCAAGTTAGGCGCCGTTCCTAACTTTCGCCTGAATCACAGAATAATCAACGTAATTAACAGGGATACCAAATATTCCTCAGAAACGTGATTAGTGTGCAGTCAACGGAAATGTGGAAAATTAAGTTACCGAATACTAAGAGTTATCGTAGTAAGCTGTGATTGTAAGCCTCGTGCATCTTGAGTACTGTGTTGGAATAAATAGAATGATTTCATAATGCTGTCACTGATGACTGAGGTTGGCTATCTGTGAATGCTAACAACGGTTGTTCGGAGAATATATATATATTTATATATAAGCAGCAAAGTATCCCGTATTCGATTTAAATCCAACACAAGATCAGGGAAGTCAAGAAAAATCAAAAAATGTAATACAAGGAATTATTTAAAAGGCGATAGAACTCGATTGATGGATACATTTCACATGAATTCATCACATTTCAGATTGATATACTGTGACAATTCCGATTTCTCGCAGTATGGTACGAAGGTTTTACAGGGGTGACAAGCCTGGCATTCAGTTCTCAGTTGATCCAAACTCCCCTGGCCGCTTGATTCTGCAAACCAACAAAAAAGGTGCTCAGGAATATAAATTCCAGTGAATCACGTCATCCACAACGGAATGTATTGAGAAACCTAATAGCATTTTGCGCTTACTGCACTTGCATTCATGTAGTCCCTTAGTCAAGCACATTGGCTCTGGTATAAATTGAACTGCCTGGGATTGTGTACTCACGAGGAGTACTACAAAAATGAACTGAAACTGTAACAACATCAAGACCACATTACTTTGATCACTTACTTTGTAACCCATTTTGATGTGATCGTGCACAACTGCGGTTATCGATAGCACGGAATTTATACGCCTTTTCCGATTCTGGTTTAAGGGTTGGAGATGAAGTTTGTACCTTCACTTGTAATTACTATGCTTATCCGGTGACCATTTGATCATAGGTCAGTTTTTTGTAGCGAACGATAACTAAGTTAAATGAAATGAGTTCTGATTACGGTTTCAAAATAACTTCTCTAAAAAGTTATACTTTTCTCCACCCTGAGCTCATGTAAAAAATTATCGAACAAATCTGTCAAAATGAATCGATACAAACGACATCCAAAGAGGTGTTTTATCTTCCTTATACATGATATAACGTCACTCATAAATCATAATTATCCAAGGATCGCGTATGCGAAATTTTATCGACTCGAGCCACCACATCGGTCCTGGCTGTATTTGAAGATTGTGCCACTGCGTGACAAATGTACATAACCTAGATTTAATTTGTTTGGATATGTTGACAACGAAAAAGGCGCACTTTTTCTTTATACTTTGATTTCACTGCGATTTAAGTGTTATGGAAACCATTCAATGTTGCCCGACTGATTGGCTGATTATTTTTCTCATGTGTATGGAAGGCATTCCGGGCGTTATATAAAAACTGGCTCGCAGACTCCTATGTTCAACTTTTCTATATCAAGTCATGTGTACGCATTTGTTTCTTTTTGCCTTCTGCTTTCATTGATATTTCTCACTTCCTCCGCCCAATTCTTACGAAAATGGTTTCTGGCAAATTCACTCTGTACTGTGAAATTCTCCTTATTTCCTTAAATCATTCATCGAATTCACATTCAACTTGATGTCCATTTTAGACCATTGACTGTGTTGCCCAAAGCACTGGCAAACCTTTTATGCTTCGAACGTTTGCATCACAGATACCCGAAGCAAGTACAACGCAACTGGAATAGATCATTTTTAAGGGCAAAATGTCAATTAATGGCAACAAGATTGAATACGCAAAGTGCAGCGTTAATTCTTAATAATTCAACAAAACAAAACCATATATATATATTTACATTTAAGTGTTATTTGCTGGGGGACTTCATTCGATGATATCGACGTTATAGGTGTACCAATGATGACCGCGTCTATCAAAATACAGCATCTAAAGGGGCTTTAGGCGTGGTGTTCATGACTTGCAGGAAAATTAGCTGCCGGTGATTATACCAATTGCATTTGGGGAAACTGGAGCAGACGAAGGTAGTTGTTGATTTGTGATCGTTCTCGCTACTCTTCAGTGACTCCCATTTGAAGTCACGCTGGGTCAAACTGAGCAGAGCAGATGGCGCCATTGTGCTATGTCCAATTTTAGGCCTTGTTTGGTCCTCAAATGTTTAACAGAGAACAGGGTATGTAAAAAGAAAGAAAAATATGTAGTCGCTTCTGAGGGGATATAAAGAACTACCTACCTGGTATTCATTAATCGCATTAAATCAAAAGCTTGACAAATATCGTCGTTTCACGTTTGCGAAATGAGGACTGATAGGAAAACGTGTCACCTATACGTCACATACATAAGTAACAGGATAATTTGTATCCGTGAATATCCAGCTTCCAGTGTCTAGTAATTATGCTGATTCGCTCTTCATTCAAGGCGGAAAGATAACATTTGGGCAGTTGAATCATCCGAAAAGAATGCATTTATTGATGCAATTTAAAGCAAAGTATTAGCAGAGTTTTCTTAGTTGACAAGCAGTTCAATAAGTCGTATTTGTCAGGCTGATGTGTGAAACAAATATCGTGTTTCTGGGTGATACCTAAGTGCGTAATATGATCACTCTCCACCAGGAACGCAGAAAGCTTAGCGGAAGTGTGAAGCTATAATGGCCATTTCAGTTCCACATGTTCCCTCTTGATGCACCAGTTACGAGGACAATCACGATCGTGCAAATCAGCTCTACGGTCCAAGATAGGCTGTAAGTGTTGGTAAAAAGAGGTTTGTAAATGTATTATGCGTGTACGATTTGCAGAGGGATAGGAGATGGTTCCTTGTACCAAAGAAACATGACCAAGTTATGAAAACGAGGTCACTAAAAGTCCATTTGCCGTAATCAGATCTGAGAGAAGATTATCTCTGACCATATTCAAGAACGTTCGCTGTGTAAGTGCCACTTAAGCAAATATGCATCACGGAACAAAGTTCGGATAGGTCATTGAAATAGCACTAACCTATGTATTGAGGTACGCACATATTTTCTGACTGCTCCCCTTCGAGCACAGTGTACATTTATTGTACTGAATATATAAGACCTGTTGTGACCAACGCTAATTAGACTCCACCATAGTGTTCCCAGAATTTCGTACCTCAAACGCATTCAGAGCAGTTTAATTTCAATAATTTTATTCCAAATTTGTGTTTTGAGTTGGAGTTTAATAAGTGTGTGCTACAGCTATATAGCTAGAAACCACTGCACCGCTATCAGTTTAGTTTGCCCACAATCTTTAATATACGACTTACGTTTCGTCATCCCCTTGGAATGAATGACTGCATTTAGCTTCCTTTCCAAATAACCTTTTTTAACCGACCTATTGAAGGGAGCTTCATTGNTCATTGACGATCCACGATCTCTTTTTGGTTCGGGCTGATCAGAAATGATGATCTGTCTTAGAAGCATGCAGGTGTATAAATTTGCAAGGTCATTCCTAATACTAGCACACTCGTTTCGCAAATTATTCCAAATATATAATCATACGAAAACCATCACTTGCCTGATAGAATGAATGTGCACCATAATTAAAAGAGTGGTTATTTTCGCCTAAAATGAACCTGAATTTTGGTAGAATGGAGAATATAGTGGATATGGCTCGTGTGATGAAATGTTCTTGCCTAACTAGTAGTCAACTAAACTCGGCTGAATCTCATGTCTTCATGAGTCATACGGTCATCATGATCTAGTGTTAAAATACCGTTGATTATATCTACCTTCCGTATTCTTGTATACTTCCTGAAAGCCAATTGTTGATTGCAGCATCCGTTTTGAAAATCCATTGTGAGAATATAGCATTCGCTGCTTGAAAGTTATAAAAAAGTATAATCAATGTAATTTAAATGAGCGTCTGCCTTTAAAGACAGAAATGTTACTTTATAAATAAATCGGGATATGTGTAAGATTAACATTCCGATAGAACGTTGCTCGGATGATTATTTCCAGAATTGCCTTATGGTATTCCTGAGACTTATTTTCCCGCGTGATATATTAATTTAACACTAACCCCAAAAGCCCTACATTTTTAAAGTTCATAACATTGTTGCAAGCTGCTTTTCCTAGTAATCGAATTGATATTGAATGCCTATTATTCGTTCCAAACGCGCTGACAACTCTGAAATCACCCAGTCCCATTCAGAGATGTATGGTCAATTATAACGTTTTTCGCAACGGATCGCGCTCGCCACGTGATGCAACAGCATGATTCTCAAAAGACATTGTTGGTAAGATGCAGTAGCAAGGACTAGTTCAATCATAGTTGTAGTTGTTGCAATAACTGTTGTTAATTGAACTATCCACGTTGACCAACTCTTACAAAAAAATATTGTTTAATTGCAATTGTCACACATGATTTCCATAATTAACTGACAATAAGACCGCTTAAAATGAAAATCCCAGTCAATTTCGGTTTCTTAATTTGAGTTAAAGCAGTGTTTACAAACCAAGAAAAATGCTGAAAGAAAAATGTTTTTCTAGGCTTACCAATAATAAAACGTCCATGTCGATGTATTCACATATATAGATTTCACCATACGTTCGGCCTTTTCCTTAGTAACACTGTCACCGCGTTTTAAAGACCAGATAGCATTTTGTTGATAGAAATCTCCGATTCCACTGACGAGAGTGCAACATGAAGCGTTTTAAAAAAAATCATGCAGCTGAGAACTATTTAGTGACCTCAGAAGAGTTGTACCACTATGTCTCAGATCACGTTGCGGCTTGTGGTCCCTTGATATAAGGATGCTCCAAGTGTGCCCCTTTAAGTAACTTTGCAAAACCGACTGGCTTGTTTCCCACAGTATCTGCTTCCATACGTAATGTACATTGCGGTAAATTTGATAGTAGCGTACGTCCTACATACCCCAATAAAGTAAATCTGTAAATCCAATTATTCTCCCCAGTTATTGGTTACGATTATCGACAACTCTCCCGATAATTTGAGACGTTTTCGTCCGGTTGCGTTAGTTAACTCCTACAATGCTGCGTGGAATGTTACGGTTTGACATCTTCAGTCTACCTTTATCTGGTTTCCGCACTGGCTGAGTTGAATACTAAACAAGTTCGATGGTAATCCGAGGTGCACAGCTTAGTGTAGGTAGATCAGATGAAAAAATGCGTAATGTCAACCACCCCCTCCGGAAGTTGTTGCTAATGTGTTCTCTGCGCGTTTTGTAGCAAGAATAGACAGCATTATCAATACGGCTTCAGGGAAGTGCCACTCCTCTGTGTGACCGCGCTTGTATAATTCTATTCGAAGGTTTTGATTGGCTGTCTGCCTCCTTTTATTCGTATTGGTCAGCTGCAACCCGTTGTTCTGATTTGGTTGGCCTCTTGATTGTCAGTGTAACGCCCCCTTTTTCCTCATTCGTCGATTGCCTCTCTTCGACCAACCATGAAGCCGTTTGAACCGGTTTCAAACTGGTCAGAGCTGACTTTTGGCTGGTTTTGACTAGTACAGTCTTGATTAACCAGTGCTTCTTCAGGCAATGATAAATGGGTTCCAGTTCTGTATATATATTTAAACTGTCCCTCTTGAGTGGACGCTATTATTCACATTGTGGCTCCTCTTTTGATTATAAGCATCTTAGCACAAAAATTCATGGGCTTCTGTAAAAGTCGAAAAGTGGAGTACCTTTGTGCTTAAAAGCTACAAAGTGCTGAAGTGTGTTTTGATCGTTTGAAAAATGTTTTTTACGCAGCTTCTCTTGTGTGACAGGGGCCGGTTGCTCTGAACACTGAGAATCTGATTCGCGTAGATTGCTTTTCGGTAGAAATCGGTTCTCAGTTTCCAGTTGTCTGGCTTAGCTACGGAAGGTTTGCGACGAACCTTTACAGCTTAGAGAACACAATATCATGAATATCTACTGAAACTAGCCTGTTTAGCACACCTGGACCCCTTCTTTATGACAGGAATTTACCAGAGCATGAAGTCAGCGAAAATATTGGAGACAATGTTGATGGAACGAATTCAACTTTGATCTGCACAACAGGGCCTTTGGCCTATTTTCCTTAAACCTTTAGGAAGACTGACGCAAACTGTTCATTGGAAACTTGTTGATCTCACGATACACAATCCAGGCGTTTTGGTAATTTCGAGATCAATGCTGAGAGTTCGACGTCAAAGACCGAAACAGAGATCTGATATTTTGATTTGAGATGGTGGATTGATATCAACAGCCAATATTTACCCAGTCGGGGTTCAAAAGCAGGTCTATTATCAATAGCAGCAAATTAAACTGAACCTCGAAATATTCCGCTCATCGATTATCATGACTTTCTCCATTATTGAACTTGTTAGTGACTTTCCTACTGAATTGCTTTCTTTGAGGTCGCAATCCCAAAGAGTCAGAAACAGTAGAAACGGTAACATTAGAAGCAGTTTCCTCCATTTCTAAACAGTTTGCAGCCCACCAATGTTCGCGGTCGTTTTTGAAGATCTTGGCGAGCTAACATTTCTGACGTAAACGCTAGTATCGAATTTTGTCATCTGAAGGAATGAGTCTGCGAGCGTCCAGCAAAGTAACCAACAAGAGAAGATCCATTCCGTATACTTTGATCGTTCGTCAGAAACCATCAGAGTTGGAGACTTGCCTTGCTTTGGTAACCCATGGTTGTTGAGATCTTTAGCCTGTGCTTGAATGGAGAGGCTGTAGGAGGGCTCACCATAAAAAAGCAATTTGCAAACAGCTCGCATTGTATTTTGTGAATCCGTTTTTTGTCTCCCTCATTGTGTACTGAGCATAGGGTCAAAACAAAACATGGCCCGTTTCCACAGGTTTTGATCAGTGAGAGCGGCAGTTATGAATGCATCCTTGCCAAGCGAAGCTGATGTGATGTCGTGATGTGGTTTTTTTATGTCCTGCACTGTAAAACAGTGTAAGGTGGTATCGATTCTTGCGTGAAAAGACAGAACAATCCGAGCTTGACGTAAATTAGGAGCGGGTTGTCTGGGTAACTTGCTGATTTGTCCAGGAAAACTTTTGATCATCTGGTAATTGACTCATAACAATTAGCAATTGCTTTATTGTCTGAACACTTTAAGAAATATAATTGTTCAGCTCATCTTCCATTTCAGTTGCAAGGCAATCATTCGATGCATAGTTGGATAAGACTATTAATCACTAACCCTTCGTTCTGTTGCTGTTGATCTGTTTTGAGCCTCAAAGATGTACACTGCTAAGCTAGTTACTGAATGGGATACAGTCTGCTAGTAAGGGTTTAATTATCTGCTTTGTATGTTATAAACAGGAAGACCGTACTATGATTTTTCATCATAGGCTTGTATTTCAACTGAACGTCTACTAAATGAATATTGTTCTTCTCATTTGGTTCATAGACTAATGAATGATTATGAATATATTTCTCATACTTAAATTATCCATGCACTGTTACATTCAAATACTTTGAAATTCGTTTCATTCAAGAAAACATTAAGTTGACAATGGTGGGCGAATTCTACTTATATTTTGTTGTTCAACGTCGGAACTCCCTCTTGACTAGATCCGGCCGCCATTCATATATCAGAGGTTAACAGTTTTGTGGACCGCTCAGCCTTATCGACTGTCTTTTGTACAGTATATTTCATAGACATCCTTCGCATCTGACAGCAGCAATGTTTTTTCCTCAGTGGAAAGCATTCATGTATTCAACTACTGGTGGTAGTAGCAGTATTTCAAAAGGATGCAATATATTCAGCTACATCAGTGAACATGAATTCACTCTTATGGAGTATTTTGGATATCCACTTTATCATAAAAATGAAATCAGATTTATTGCACCATGAAACCACCACAGACGGAAGTTGTAGGTATACACCTGCAATTATATACTGTGTGGTGTTCTAAAATGCTTCATGAAAGTCACTTCGCAGAGTGATGTACCTAAATTCCTTCACTGAAATGGACCAGTGAGTATCAAGTGAGATGCACATGGAGTGTACACGAGATGACAAATTTGCACAGCTTCCTATACGTGTAATCAACACTTCTGAGGAACTTAAAACATATTTATACTTTATCGATTTGTGTATTATAAGGATATAAGTGTAACTTTTACCCCTTCAAATGTGCCCGCTGTCAAAGAAAAGTATACTGATTGAACGTGTTGTTGCGTCTGATTAAATGTCGGTAGAATGTAAACTCCAGTAGTCCTTGCTTGATTCATACCAGAAATAAAATAAATTAGCTACGAGCAAATAGTGATGTTGAATCTTAGTCAGATAGTAATTTGGTGTAACACTTTTAGTGCAAATTGTAGAGGTATGTTCCGCTTGTGTTACCCATAAAAATGTGTATCAAACTTCAATTAGTACCCAATAGGCCGAATATACCATCCTTTCACATTGTAAGAAAACACAATAGCGAATAAGCTTGTTTGTGGTGATTTGTCTACAGGCTAATACATCACATTTTATGTCAAACTGCTTAGTAGGAAGTGGTGGGATAAGTCATGACAAGGTGGAAAAGACATAATCAATATTCCAGTTCCATGACCGGATGTTGCTCACACTTTGGTCCTCATACATACGAATTGCTGGGGTCATTAGGAGTTGGTGGTGGGATGGCTGTATCGTGTATGGTGTTGACCATGAAAGACCGAGTGTTCTTACGAACTGTTTTTGCCGGCACAGAGGAGCATTACGTAGGCGGATTCCGATTGCCACCGCTGTGGTCATAATGCGACCCCTAACCCTATTAAAAAGATGGCTGCGAACTAAGTAGAGTTGTCGAAATGCCTCGGTTAAATTAACCATATGTTTTGAATCCACCAGGTGTGAAACGATTGAGCTGTTATTGGTCCAATAGCATACATGCAGATATACAATCTCTCCTTAAATAATCAAAAGGGGTGCTCAAATTAAAATATCGGTTTGCGACCACGTTTTAATTTAGTAACCGGAATCATTTATTTTCGAAACGGTTAAACAAATCGATAGGATTGATGGAATTCACTGCGCAATAGAATGAATAAAAACAACAAGTTGGAATATCAGAATTCTAAGACGCACTGTCGTACACAAACTATAATTCCGCGGTCGACATGAATCTTTCATATATTATATGAGTCTTACGCCTTGAGACAAAAAAACAAGCTAACCGAAACAATGCATCCTAAGAAATGTTTCATCTAAGGATTTGAAACTATTTTGAGTTCCACAGGATTGACCAGACTGACGGCAGGAAAGAAATCAGTGTTTTCCTTTCTCAGGAAGGATTTCATTAAAAACGAGGAAGATGGACAATGCAAATACCCTTTGCCCGGTGTTGAAATCTACAGTGATTGAAGACCCTTGGCAAGTGCACCAAGAGACTAATTTACCGTTTCTCAAGACTAAGATGAGGAAAGAATTAGGACGCAAGACGTCAAACAACCCATCATTCTGGAACAGATTGCACGCGTTTGACGTAACATTTTAAAATTCCTAGCTGAGCAATATC
>UZAN01058908.1:0-11711 GCA_900618425.1 Echinostoma caproni
CCGGAGTCTTCATACAATCACTGCAAAACCAAAAACAGTCTTGTTGTGATAGCATGTGTTCCATCTTTTTCATCGATAGTTCGGCGCATGCAGTCGGTTGCTTTCAAACTTCCTTAACTTTACAGTAATGCGCATGAAAATTTGATAATTTGCAGGTTGAACCGCAGTTCACTTGCAGTCGCATTGACCTTCACATGGGCAAAACGAATCGGCCCCTGTCAGACATTCCCATATGGTTACTACTACTACACTCAATGTCGCGGTACAATCTCAGATGGATAAATATGATAGGAGAAATTCAGGGCCATCAATCGTAAAACATAGCATGATAACAGGACATATCGTTCACGCACCTTTATCGTTCAAGCCGTGAGTATGTACAGTCAATCTACTGTTATGTCGCACCCCCCGGGAATTCGAAAAAGTGGGTAAATTTCAGGAATTCTCCGACATAGCATGTCAGTCATTAGTAGATGCTATTATGTAGTACGAAAAATCGATTGGGTGTTTTATGAAGAAATAAATCGGATCGATGAAAAGTTCGTTAAGTCCGTTACTTATTCGCATGTTTATAATAATGTATTGTTTATTTATAACGGAATTTAAACATACCGTTTTGTCTATCTTTTAGGTATGGAATAAATTAAAATATTTTTTTGATACCCTCAGCTTAATATCGGTACAGCACATACGGTATTCAGCCCTTTTTGAGTTCTGTGTCTATAGTTATCCCGAAACTACCTACCTTTCTTCAGGGGAAATTTTTCTGACCCAATTATCCCATATTTATTTCCGATATTCCTCCATTCCTGTGTAAAGTCAAATAAGCCACATAATCGAGTACATGACGTTTACTATACTTTCCAACTGTTTTAACTATAATGATCCCCGTGCAGGAAAATAAAGGTGAAACAGTTCAAATACAGTGAGACAACTAATCGTATTCGAAGGAAATAACATCATCTAAAATGATTGAAATATCTATTACCGGGTATTATCAGAACATTGACGTCTTTCCCATATTCAAACTGATTTTTCGCTGTGCAATCTATTCGCGAGTTCCTAGTGAAAATGTGTAGCATTAGTGTCTGTAGACACCTATTCATTTGTTCCCTTTTGTTGTTATCAGTGTATGTTCAAACCGATCGATACATTCGTCATGACCGTTGTTGGTTGGCCTAAGTTAAACATGTGATGCCATAAAGTGACTCAAACTAAACCTTTTCAACTTCAGGCGAATCCAACCAATTGCAATCCGTTGGAAACCCCACAAGATTGGTGTTTCGGCTGCCAAACGTCACCGACTGGACCGAGTCTGTCTAAACCAGTCCGAATGACCATCATGATGAGACTGCACCTTGGTGTGGTGTGAATGAACTCACCTCTCCGTAAACAAACAAAAGTACTTTCTGAGTGAGTTCCCGAGTGAGGATGAATGTTTCCTCCCCCCCCCCCCCCCCGATTCACACTAAAATATCGTGTCCGTGATCGTTGTGATCGGGTGAGCGTCATAGACGCAAATGAACGAATCCGGCGGTAATTGACCGTTGACGGTCGGGTAACGAAGCGAATCACGTGAATGTTGGGATGAATCGTTACATTAGTGGATCCCGTCTAGACACTCAATATCCAAGTGAGTAAATTCCAGTGAGGCCGTGATTCCCTCTAATAACACCGATTCCTTTAAATCAAATGCGATTTTCTACGTATTTCTGGTATTGAAATGAATACTTGACATATTCCAACAAATGTTTTCGAAATAAACATTTGAAAGACCAAATCACATCCTGATCCATTGATTATAACATTGAACAGTTCGGAGGCAGCCGTACCAACTTGACATTGGAGAATACTGCAGCTTGGTTATGGCAAGGGGCGTTGTCCATAAATGGTAAAATAGAGCACCTTTGTGAAACCACTGCGGTTGACTGCGGACAGCTAAGTGTGAAATAATGCAGTCATTCATGCGTTCTTTGAAAAATTATAACTACATGAAAGGCTTTTTCAATCGACACCTCGGATACATCGTGGATTTCGAAACCTTCCAATCACCAACGGTGATAACTTTTCTCCAGTCATGCTTCCACAAGGCAGTAACATGACCCTGTCTTTGGATCCAGAAACTGTTTGTCCTTGGAGACTTAATGTTTTCTCCGAGAGTTGCTTGTGGTACAAAGCTGTTTCGTGGAACTGTCGTGGAACTTATTCTGCACCCCCGCCCCCCGCTCCCCTGTCCGTTTAACCACTGTAGTAGTTATCAAAACTTGCTTGTTTAAATACCAGATCGTTTTACGTTGTAGCGACTGACGAGCTTAAAAGAACTGTCAACATCTCGCACTACTTGTTTTCTCTCCTCTGTTCTAGCGAATTGGATAAAGGGGACCAAATGTGTCAAATTAATCAAAACCTTGAGTCGATTTTCCCCTGGGACACAGAACAACTGTGTCCCTGTGTGGACAAAACCGTAGGTGAACCTCAGTAAATCTCATGTCCTGTGGGACGAATCGTTCTCATCGCAAGTCACCTATTGAGTAGATTTTTATCCCGACCTCCATAATCGAGGTTCAAACTACGTTTCTTAAACTTTTTTGTTCGTATTTTCACATATTTCCATCAATCCAATATTTATGACTGACAATGACCCCATGAAGTATTTCAGCAGAGCGACAATCCTGAACTACGGAAATAAGTTCCAGAACTTTTAAGCAATTCCAATTTATCTATGATCGAAAAAGTATGAAGTAACCGGGGAGAAAACCATATCATGCATGAATCACATTAACTGGATTCATTCAGAAAGGCCGGTAAACAATGTTAGATTGGAACACAGTAGGAAACATGACTAAATTGCACAATTAATTTTTGGACTCATTTCGTTGCATCTGCATGTTTGCCTACGGCATTAGGTAAATTTCCCAAGATTGTTCGCTAACGCCTTCGTAAATCGAGGTAATCGGTCACATCCGGTCAACAAAATCATTCTGTATGACTTACCGTGATCAACCAGAGGATCTTACGATTGATTATACAGAAGTTTTGTGTATTCATTTCGGGTTGCACTGTGATTGCGTAATAGTCACTGTGCTAAACTCACGCGAAAACCATCTTGGAATATACTCTGCCGCACGGTTACATAACCCGCCTCTTTCTCTTTCTGTTTTCTACGGAATTAAATGATGCCTCATTTCCGTTGCAAATGTCAATACAACACTGGACTTGATGAGGGGAGGAAGACAAGTTGGTTAGCTGAACTGCTGATTCACCAAGCTTTACAGGTATTGACCAAACTCGTGGAACATCCTGATTTTAATCACATTTGTTCCTCTCTCTAGGCTTCATTTTTCCAGTCTCATTACCAGGGTTGAATATAATATTGTCCAATACATCAGACGCGCTATATCTTATATAATACCCACGCATGTCTCTGCTTCTATTAGCCACGTGCCACTGAAATGTACGATTTCGCGATTTTGACGATGATTGCTGGTACATCAGTTGTAAACTAACAACTATAGAAAAAGTAACTAGAATTTATTTAGTAAAGTGACTCACAGACTTCATACAGACTTTGTACTTTTAACCCGTCCATATTCCATTTTCCCTTCCTCGTTTTTGGGCACTGGAAAATGTCGCTTGTGCATGGAATCCACCAAGATGACTACCAAACAGAATTCGCTAGTTTCCTCTAATACATCCTGCACCCTAACCAACATGGCACGCAGTATTGAATTTCCTTCGAACTCGTTAGGCGGGATGAATATCTACTTTTTTGGCAGGTAAAGCAAAATTCATTAGAAAACTAGTTCCTTAGATCAGCTTCAACCACATACTGAATTACGCGTTCACTACCAGTGAAATAAACCCATTACGAAATGGACGGTCGACACGATTTGAACTTTTTGGCAAATTGACAACGTGCTATGCTTTGTTGGGCGTTCTATAGCCGTAAAGTATGAATGTAGACTGGATGCGACCGTCAATGACCGATCACACAACAAACTGATTCCGTGTTACTGAGCGAATAGTTGGTAAAATGTAATGGCTACAGCAGTTATTTGAACAAACTGAGTATAAGCCCCCTTTTTTATAATATTACACTGTACTACTTTCATATCAACAGAATTTCACTAGTCAATATAGAACTGTCAACACATCATTTCATTCCGCCAAGACACGAGTCGAGACTGTACTTCTCTCTTTCTGTCTCACGTACGTGGCGAGATGAGCTCTAGCCAGCTATCCGGTATGAGATTTCCGGTTTTACGAAAGCCCTTCATCAGACCAATTTGATGGTCATCGTTTCTACTGCTTCCATACTGTGGTATCTTTGTAACTAATGATTTACAACCCTACTCGATTCGATTGATTAAATAGAAGAAATCGAAAATAGGGATCAGTATGTGTTCCTTCATTTGTAAACATGTAAGTGATCTGTATAGGGGACACGCTGTTTGTTCTATATATTTCCCGGAGTTGGGGAGTGTTTTTCAAAAGGTAGCACAAACCCACAACGTAAGACTGTAAATATTCAAAAACAAAGACAGACCTCGTGGTGAAATTATTACTGGGTCAGAANAAAACATTTTGGTGCATTCCATCAATTGTGGAAACTCTTCAACTCAAGAATGTATCACCATCATTTGACGGGTGTGACTGATGTGCGTGATATATACACACGCGCGCACACTGGGTGCCTGTCGCAAGTCAGATCGATTTCTATAGTACATACACTCACACAAGAACCACAACACAAACCTGCCCTTGTCAAATCTGTGAAACATTATATGAGGCTATATACCATGTTATGGTCCGCGAAACGCAACGCAACGGACACAAAATAGCGATTCGCGTCACCCCGTGTGTGTGCGGATGCGTGTACGAAACCATGATCAAAGGATAGATGACTGCCTCGTTTGTTGAAAACAATTATTTGAAATAGAAAGTGTTAAACACTTACGTTCCAATCACAGCGGTTTATCATACTGTTTTCCGTACACGGAATTTTCCTCTTCATAACCCGACAATTGTATAAGCTGATGAGAAAATCAATAAATAAACATTATAATTCATTTTTGACCTCTCTATATTTCTTTCCTATTCCCCTAGTCCAAGAAAAAATGTGGTTTATTATGGTTCACATACCATCATGATAGTATCTGGTAAATTAATTTCCCTGAGATGACTTTCACAAACATCGTACTCTTGGGAGAGAAGGTAATGAAAACTGCCATGCTCAGTGGGTCAACCGGTCTCAGTGAGATGATTGCAGTTTTTGTGTGAACAAACCGAATAGAACCAATAGGAACACGCCAAATAACTTACAAGTGGCCCCTTCACAATCGACCAAACGTTCACAAATACATTTGTTTGCATGCAATATTTCCAATTCGCTAATCGGGATCCGGCCCGAAATTAGTCTAGGTTAGACGCTGGAAAGAAGGCCATTAATGTGACGATTAAAATATTGAAATAGAATTAAATGAACTAAACAAATTACTCACGGAATGATAATGGGCACTAACCAATCGGTGATCGTGTTCGTGCCGCCACATTGTTCTGGATGGTACGGTGAGTAAACTCCGTTGTCCTGAGTGCTCATTCTGGATAGGCTATCTATCAGGCACGGGTAACTGGTGTTTCCTTGTCTGATGCTATCTGGCAAAATTGGAGCACCACACCGTGGGGTATACCAATTCAGTCTGGATTTAGACAATTTGTGCGACACAAGAACGGGTCCACATCGATCACTAGTTTCAGTGATCAAATTTTCATTACCTCTTGACGATTGCACCTTAAAATCAAACTATTACATTGTGGCCAAATATCTCAATACAGCAACCAACCCTCAGAGTTCTTGAGTGTGTGTGTTGCATGAGATTTATACTCAATGCTGACTATCAGTAATCTAAGTAATTCTATCCACTTGCTGGATTGCAATCAAATACTACCATCTTTTTTAACCAACATCCTCATCAGTTGCATCTCAGACAGGTTCTTTCGTGCAACGCTTGTATCAAAAACTTATTGTGAAGATTCTGTGGCAGTTCACCGCGGGATTGGTTATCATGATGTAACTGTTTCCTCTGCCGAATAAACAAGGTCTCACGAATATTGTCGATAGCAGTTGCCTGTAAATGACGGTCGAAGGTTCACATGATACCGTCAAATATGCAGTCCTGATGAAGACCTTAGACACCTCAGAACATTTTTTTAGAATGAAATCAATTGATCAGTTGTTTCTAAACCGGTTATATATATACATATATATGGTTCTTCCCAACTGTTCATCGCGGTAAACACTGGTGGTATTGTAGTATACATCACATGGTGAATAAATTGATAATGGGACGCATAACTGAATGGCGGTAGAAGCCACGAAACCGGTCACATACAAATACCTGTAATATCTTGAGGACATCATAGATTTACTCATTGATTGGGATAGATTCTTACCTTTTCAATCATTTTCGCTAGCAGGCATTGACCAATTCCTTAAAGGTACTACCTTTGAGGGAAGACTGTCCTAAACTATTCTGATGCTTGCATCTGGTTAACCTTTGTCACGGTATCCCCAGATAATTATTCTATTTCGCTATTTCGGATCGCAGATTTTACGTCCGACACGAATCGACCCAGTCCCGCAGTGAATCTTTATGACGACTCACTTTTACACGGGGTTTACTCGATGATAATTCTCTTCATGTTCCTCGCCAGTCATGTGACGTATTTCACCTCGATTACATGCCCTATCGAATGGACTGGATTGATATTTTCACGGATGAATTACACAAGAACTATCAATTGGCACAGATGCGATACTGGGTTTCCTAATGAATACCACAAACTGATAAGACAAAGTCACTCTATACAATACAGCTAAGCTACAAAACCGCTAAATTTAACATCCAAAGACTATGTGAGCTCCTAAGTCCGTGAAGAAAGATTGTGTGGTGTGCGGTTCAAAATTACACTTCCAGAACATCGCAAACTAAATGCCTAACTAATCAATTTTACTCTGGTGTGAATTTCGAAAAGGGTTCTCGAAAAGGAGCGTCGTTCATATGGAATTTATTGCCCTACAAAAAAAACGATCGATTCGCTGACTTCCGAGGCATCAGTCTGATATGAAACCGCTGAAAAGTCGACACAATAAATAGATTAATTATCACCCAGATATCAACCCCTTGGTTCGGTGTTCAAAACTCATTTCCCCTGTTCATGGCTCGGTTCCTACCGTATTTCTTCTCGTAGGTTAACCTAGATCTCTACTCTGCAGTTTTCATTACTATCATTATTTCAAAATAGAAAGATCGAATTGCAGTGCACTGCACGATTTATGTCCAGGATGATTTCGCTGCATCTCAACATGGTTTGCATACTGCGGAAAAAACATCAGTTATATAGCAATATAGCATGACAACAAAGAAGAGAAAAATAAAATGAAACGGATAAACATAAAAGGGGGGAGGGGTTAAAAAGACTGTCACCAGGGTAAGGATAAACTAACATAAAGTTCTTTTTGTTGACACAAGGGGGGCTTCCATCGACTGATAGCAGTCGCTTCTGCAAACCGTAGCAATCCTGCGATTCGTGACTTGTAGATAATTCGAAACGCCATGCTTCGGTCGATCTGGGTTGCGTCATCAGAAGACGTCGAGCTATGGCTGATGACGGAGTCTTGTATTTTCGACCGTTGTTTCTATGCCGTGGAACTGACTCCTATTGCGTCATCTGATTTTGAACCCAATTTGGAATATGTTCAACCACCCGGTTGCGTAACTGTCGCTCTGTTCTGCCCACGTAGGTCGCTCCTTACCCTGGTAACAGTCTTTTTAACCCCTCCCCTTTTTTATGTTCAATGTTCAATGTTCAATGTTCTTCAATTAGAGGCAGAGGGTAATTTCCCGTATGAGCCTCATCACCACAGACTCGAAGATCTCATTCATGATAGATCTGCATACCACATTGTTCGCAGGACGCTGTCGAGCTTCCTCTTGAACATCTTATCTTTTATGTTTGTCTGTTTCATTGTATTTTACTCTTCTTTGTTGCCATTCTAAATTGCTGTATAACTGATGTTTTTTCTACAGTATGCACCATGTTGAGATGCAGCGAAATCGTCCTGGACATAAATCGTGCAGTATTGCAATTTGTTTTTTTTAATTTTGAAATTGATCTCGAGAAAGACTTGCTTCAGATATCGTTATTATTTTTTCAAATAGCTGTTTGGCAGATGGAAGTCTTCGATTGAAATTGTGAAAAGTTCAGTAGCCTCAATGGAATTCGAACCCACTCATGGACGCCGCCTAGACTTTTGTACAGCGCACGTTCTATCAGCTTAGCTAAGAGGCCACACCGACAGTGCTGATCTGTTCACATTCGGATCATCCTTCTAACTTGCAGAGTCCCATTACATCCATCAGATAGCATGCATGCCGACTGCCGCGACAAATTTTTCTTAGAATTCACCGGAGTGGATGTGAAAAAATCAGTGCTATCGGTGAGGTAAAAGGTGTGCTCCTCATCTTACGAAATAAAACGCACAAATACAAGAGAAGAAAATGACTGTTTACCATTATCTACTACCATTCAGAAATACACAGAAGTAAAACTGTGGGTGAAAAAATATTACCATCTCCCTACACCGCTCATCCATGCGCTGCTAATCACCGGTACTGAGTTCCCGACTCATCCGGTCGCAAAGCCAAAAACACAATTGGCGTCATTAATGTTCTGCATAACCGGGGATTGATTGTTGAATATTAGCCGCGCAGTCAGTCCGCAATTTGATTAGGCTAACTAATCACATGAACTTACTTGCCGATATGATGTTTTGCAAATCAATTGCACAAGTTGATGAAACCTAATCAGTTGCATTCTCAGACGAAAATAAATATCATAATTATCCGCGAAGTCAATTTAACGATAATCATTTTATTCAGATAGACGGTAGATTGATCTGTTTGAAATTAATATCCTCATTTTGAAAACTCCGACGGTTATTGTGAGACAAGCCAACTATAGAACTGGGGGGGAGGCAAAAGTGCTACACGTAACGGAGCACAAAATAGAAAATCATTTCATAACAAAGTTGGTGGATTCGATGCCGAACAGACTCGAAAAGTTCCCAAAGAACAGAGACAGTCCAATCGACTATTAGTGTACACAAACATTATATCCTAATTATCATCAATGTTATTTTTTTATAGACAAAAATTGTTTTATTCTGTTTAGTTAGCTCTTAACTCATCATGGTTTCGATCAACCACTACTGATGTAATGGGAGTATCCTCTTCGGTCTGAATCATTCTATCTGCTGATTATGAACCAAGCACGAAGATCATTGCTCTAAAGACTCATCAAGGCTTTTTCATTATTATTATTATTTGTAAAAAATACTTACTTCAGTATAAATGTTATTGCCTTTACGAACCCTCATGTGTTTCACAGGCACCCGTTCCTTCAATTTCGATTAGCCTATACGCCTAATTTTGGCGTTATTCGTAACAATAAAGCGGTTTTATTTCACGAGTATTATCTGAATAAAGAAACAAAATCTCCTACACATACATACATGACCGGTTTCGAACTTGTTTATGCTCATCAGGAAGGTGTCTATCGGACTCTGTTTAGTTAATCGCATGAGCGCTCTTCTGATGTAAAACGTCCCAACATTTTCCACTTATAATCCACTGCTCTTCGTTAAACAGTATAAAAGATAAATCCCAAAGTCACAAGGACTTACTGAGCACTCACGGTAATCGACAGCCTAAGCCGTGAAATCTGATGTACCTCTCTAGGGGACGGACGTATCAGTGCACCAGTGCACAGTGAAGCTGACTATCAACAAGGCTGAGTTGTGGTGACACTGTTTGAACCTTGAACCTCAAAACTCAAACCACGGCAGTGACCATGACTCAAACCAATAGACCATCACCAATACCCCGGGATATAGTTCGAGATATTTTTCCAGTCATCTTTATATACTATTTTTCGAATAACAATCAATTTTACGCACCATTAATTACGTCCAGGAAAACAAAAGGATAAAACAAGGTACTTAGGCTCTCCGGAGCAGCTCTCATTAGCCCCTGGAAGTTGGAACAACGATCACCTATTTGTTTGTCCACTCATCCGATCATCGAGATTATTCGTGATGCAATGTGTGTGGGGGTAGGTGGGTCAGGGAAGCTTTAGAGCTTGCACAAATTGTTTCGGGCCACACAGAGGGAGGTTGTGCAGACGAATGCCTACCGCTTCTGCTGTAGCCAGCATCCGACAGTGAACGTGCCTCGACAATCGCCACGAAATTTATACAGGGGATGGAAAGCCTCAACCATGTTCTCAGTGTAATTTGTTTCTGCTTAGTGCGAAACCACTGCACTGTATTGAGTGACTGAATCGTTCCGGTGTTCAGCCACGCGGGGTGGTGTTCACGAGTCCGTTCGGACAATCACCTGACCGTGCGGCCTATGTACTTTGTTCCACAGGAACAAGTAAATAAGTATACACAGAACGAGACCGCAAACCTTTGTCCTTCAAAAGCAAACACAATTGGCTTGGACGTGAACAACACACGCAACTTGGATGCATAGAAAATGTTATCGATTGGGTCCGATAACCTTCTTTGAATGATCTCAGCAAATGTGTCCCCAGTGAACGGCAAAGAAATATACACGAATTTTTTCTTAACCTCAGTGTTTTGTGAAGTGTTCGCCATGTACTGAATCATCTTGTTGACTAAACGCACCGGATATCCGTTACGTGCAAAGAGAGAGTTTATAGTACGGGGCTCATCTTCCAGCGTGTCCTCACTGCAAATCTTTCTTGTCCTATCCGCTAGGCACAAAGCTTCGGAAATGAATGTATTGGTCTTTCCAAGTTGCCTTTCTATGCGTGAAACGCTGCACGGAACCATCTGATCAACGGGTGATGCAGATGTCTAGAAACGGCAATTTGTTGCTACACTCTATTTCTTAAGTAAGTGTTATGTTGGAATGAGCACTGTTGAACCTATTTAATAGTTCCTTTGTGTTCGATGTTTCACTGTTCACACGAAAAATATAATCCACTTATCACGTATATACCATACAGTCTATGATGTAATGTTACGTGATTTTATTTTCCCAAGACAATTTAATTCACAAGTAGTGATGAAATGGCATGAATATCAATCACTGAAAATGAGCTTGTTTGCCACTGGACTCTCTTGTTGTTGTTTGAAATGTATTCTGTTGGACTATTTCGGCAGTATTTCGACAGTGAACCATATGAAAAGACTCGTAAGTAATCCGCGTAATATTTATCTCACTCGGAATCCTAGCATGATGCCAGTATAAGCAACATCAGAACATGTAGTGGTCGACAATTTTGGAGCACTAATTTAAATGAATGCCCGCCGGATCGGCGAGTGTTGGGTGTCAGGGCAAACAGTGAACGACATGGTTGATCGGGGTTCTGTATTATTTGATCCAGCAAAATTAAGCCCCCTTCAAATGGGGCGATGTTGTGTGAAGTACAACCCGAATGATTTCAGTCTGTCCACATAAGTCTTGGAATCCAGTCCCTTGACCATTTTGGTGATCATTTTTGGTGGACGTTCCCGAATCTTATGATCAATTTGCAGCCATGGATTCCACGCTGGAATTGTATACTCTATGTGGGGTCTAATGTAAGTTGATAACAAACGTGGGGACAGTTTAGGTTCGAAT
>UZAN01058913.1:0-11703 GCA_900618425.1 Echinostoma caproni
CGGGGTTGTCACGCGGTTGAGTGCGCGATAGTCTCCACATGGACGCCAGTCGTTGGACGACTTTTTGGGTACCATGTGTAGAGGGGATGCCCATGGACTTTCTGAGGGGCGTATAATACTCATGTTCAGTATATGCTGAAACTCTGCGCGTGCGGTTCGTAGCTTGTCTGGTGCTAGTCGACGGGCACGTGCGTGGACCGGTAGACCTCGAGTGACGATCTGGTACGACACCTCCGTCGTGATACGGGGTAGCTCGGTGCTGGGGCGGACGAGGCTAGGGAACTCGTGGAATAACGATGAATATGGGGAATCATTGTGTGAAAAAGGGAGGTGTACATTCTGCGTCGCCGAATATACCAGGAAGCCGGCGACTACTCTAGAAGTGAGTGGGTCTCTTATCTGTCGCTTGCTGGGGTCTACGATTAAACCGTGGTGCTGTAGGAAGTCTAGGCCAAGTACAGCGTAAGGAACGCGAGCGACCACGAAAACTCAAGATAAGACGCATCTTAAACCTAGGTCTAAGTTTAGTGACCGCTGTCTATAGGTTTGGATAGGGGTACCGTTGGCTGCCTGCAAAGTCAGTGCTGCGGGGTTGGCAGCATCCGGTTCAGTGAACGGGATTATACTGACTTGAGCTCCGGTATCTACCATAAACCTAAGCTTGGACGAGTTATCGTAGATAAAAAAGGAGGCGACAAGGGGTAGGAGAGCCGGTTGAGGTAGTCGCCGTGACCTGCCGGCCTACTATTTTCCCTGTTGATTTTTAAACGAACACGGCGGTTCGCACTTCCTAGCTAGATTTCCAAAACGTCTGTGGTAATAGCACAGGTCGCCTCTGGATGGGGTTCGCCTGTGCCGGTTGTTGGACCGGGTACGACCACGGGTCGGGCGCGTTGTCTGCAGATTGTTGATGGTGGTTTGCATAGTGACCATGACTAAACGAAGGTCGGCCAGCTGCTGAGACAATAGCTGCACTTCTGTCGTGTGCTCGTGCAGGGGCTCACCGGAAGCAGGGTTGGGGAGCAACTGATGAACGAAGTTTAGCTCCGGGCTCCCGATGTTCGCCAAAGTGGTCTGGAAAAGTTGAGCCTGCTCCAGTGCTAGGTCAGCAGCCTCAGCTAGTTCGTCTAGACTATGGGCATGTGCAAAAACATTCAGAATACTCTGTACGTATGGCGGAAGCCAATGAAGCCAAATTTGGCGTAGTACGGAGTCGTCGAGTGTGGTGTTGAGGTTTCCCAATCGGATCCCTGACAGGAGGAGCTGGATGCGTTTCTCTTCGGAAACTGCCATACGAAGAAGGAGTGCTTCTTTGAGCACGTCGTACGGGTTGTGCGCAGAGATATTCATGTAAATATCCCGGAAGTTGATAAGCATGCCGCGCGGGATCGCGGATAACAGCTTATGATAACGGGGCAGTTGCCCGGTGATGCGAGCTTCATGGAATCGCGAGTCCAGAAGTGCGAGGAATGCTTCTGGGTCCCCCGGCATGAACTCAGGAGCTCTGATTTGGGCCGAAAGTGCTTCGCTGTCAAGGGAGTGCTTATGATCGGGGCTAATCATACTTCAGCGCAAATATATAATATGCGATTTTCGAACGGGCTACAAAAATATTACCGAATAGCACCCAAAATACAAACTACGTTGGAAAAACGAAAATGGAAAAAAATGCAATAGTAAATGATGATAAAACCGCAAACTGGGGGTGAATATAATCTAAAATCACACCCACGAGAGTGGTTCCGTGAAAATAAATACACGGAAAATTTAGCACAAACGTGACCTAGAGAAATTAAAATTCCTCCAAAAACGACAATTCTCCAACGTAAATAAAATAAAATGAGGGCTCACCAATTTGTAGGAACTAGGTTATCGGTACCCCGGGCTAATACGTATAAGTCGCAAACGTGTGTTCGTACGAGGAGAGAACGAGGCGATTCACTAAACGGAGGACGACGTGTATTATAAAGACCTGCATAGCAAGAGAGAGATACAGAGGCGTGAGCAAGCGTGCGGAAAGTGAAAGCAAACACGTGCTAACCGAAGAGGTGGCCTTGGTGTGATAAAACAATGGGATGCACAGGAACAAATGTACATTGAGAACGGGATGTGATTGGTTTCTATAGTAGTTTATTCAATTGTGAGGGAGGGCGACGGATGGGTAGAGTATGAGTGGTTAGTGAGTTGAGACAGCGGGAGACGTTTTGGTACATTAACTCCGCAGCAGATGGCGGATTGGAGGAAAGAAAGAAGTCAGTCCAATCTTGGGAGTGAATCAAGTCAGGTAATGAAGACCAATCTGTAATAAACGGAGGGGCATTTGCTAAAACAGTGGCAAGGGTTTGGGATGGCTCTAGTAAGAATGCACATTGCACCATTTTGTGAACTCTGCCTGGGAAGTGGTTCAGAAAAGATGTCTGAGAAACCGTTAAGTATTTGGTAAAAACTAAGTTCAGAACATAGTTTCTTCTAGTGGGGATTTAACACGCTGTGTCCAGTTTCCAGCATTTACACNNNNGAAAGGGAGGAATTTGTGATTTGCTGTCATAGTGGACCAGCATATACCACGGGCGTTAAAATCACCTGCAATAAGTTTAGGTCCAGGTGAAAAGTCTGAAAAATGGTTGAACGATTCGGATATATGTGAGAAGTTTGAGGAGTTTGAAGGGGGACGATACATACAACCAAGCGATTACGTAAGGTTGTGGTATTTGACGGTAAGCCAAAGGGGCTTCTGGACTTTATCAAGGGTGGGATCGTTTAGTAGAGTCTCTTGTAAGGGAGCTTTGCCATATACTAGGCATCCACCACCACGGCGATTACAGCGGTTTTTGCTAAAGAGTTGGCATTCGATCAAGAAAACAAGGTCTGTAGAAGATTCGTCATGCAGCCATGTTTCAGTAACCATGATGATGTCGAAAAACCCGGAGTACGCTATACCTTTTAAGGGCTCAAATTTGTTTACAATGGAGCGGGAGTTGATTATTAGGACAGACAAACTGCAGGCTTCAGTTGAGGTGGGGAGGTGAGAAAGTGTGGTATGCTGTTTATTATGTAAACGACGTCAATATATTGAACACCTTTTGGCTGTTACGCTCAAAATTATTTTGCTTGATCTGTTTAAGCATGCATACTTTTGCTATTGATCCAGAATTATCTGAAAGGTAATTCAAATCACTCATTTTCTTATTTACTTTTTATTTTCTGTGAATATTTGTAACATTTTGGCTGGATAGTGAATCAGGCTCACTATTGTAGGTATGAATGCCTTATGTATTTGTTGACTAATGCCAAAATAGTACTGTAGATTATTTTTCGATCGACTTGGTTCTCGATAAGTTGGGTTACGTGTTGCTCTAAGATTTGTTTATTGCTATCCAGAACGAGCGAAGATTTATTTGATTAAATGCATACACACGAGGTATTTTTCGCTTTGCTCGGATCAGAACAATTGCGTTTTGGTCGTCACAGTACTCTGATATGCCTGTCACTCGGATAATGAATATGACAAACAAGGACGTTGATGACGAACAGCTGGGATCCGACAACAACATTGGAGAATCTCGGCAAGTCCCTTTGCATAGTTTCTCTTTTCATGGCTCCAGGGTTAGCGAGTCTAGTCGGCTGAGTGATAATTTGAAGCTCAGCGTGTCGTTAATTGAAATGAGGGAACGCTATCTGCGAGAAAAAATGAAGCAGCAGATGAAAGAACTCCAAGAAAGGCATAGAAGCTAACTGCTATCAGTACGACAAGAATTGGAGACTGCAAGGCTCACCGAGAAAATGGAGGGTAAGTTGTACACCCGTTCTATCTTGGGTGAAGACGGAAAAGATTGCGTGATGCAGTTAGTAGAAAACCATCTAGTATGGGACGCTAAGGACGCGAGTGATCCTATTGTTCCCAGGACAGCAGGGTTCGTTGAGATAGAGAGAGAACATAAGCCGACGACGTCCACGTCAGGCCGAATTACTGAGAATCTAGACGTATGTATGTCGATTGTGAAAAGTTCAGTAGCCTCGGTGGGNAAAAAGATCAGTGCTATCGGTGTGGCCTCGTAGCTCAGCTGGTAGAGCATGCGCGTACAAAGCACAGGCGGTGTCCATGCGTGGGTTCGAATCCCACCGAGGCTACTGAACTTTTCACAATCGACATAGAAAATTCGAATCTGCCGAACAACTATTTGAACAATCTAGACGTACCCAAATTAGAGCTTCTGTCTTTCGATGGGCGACCCACAATGTACGAAGGTTCTTTCGGCGATTTCAAATGTACGTTGCCTCCAAGACCAATGACGATGGGAAACTCTGGTTATATTTGCTTCATTACTGTAAGGGGAAGGTAGGAGAGCAATTGAAGATTGTATCATGTTACCACCCACGATTGGGTAGGATAGGGCATGTACGATCCTCAACGATCTATTTGGGCGCAAGGTAGCGCGTTCACTTTTAGATGGATTGCTAGAGGGTCTCAACATGAATGACGTGGACACTGATGTATTGGCATGTCTAGCTATTCGAATGGAAAGCTGAATGATCGCCCTGGAACAAATGGGCTGCACGGCTGATCTTAATTCGCTTAGCACGTTGAAACAAATAGGTAAAGAGTTGCCGTATTCCCTGCAACATAAGTGGGCAGAGACCGTGGATCGGATTGCTCAAAACGTTAGGAAGCCAAATTTTAGCAAACTGGTAGAATTCATATCTGCACTGGCTAGAGTAGGGAAGAGTCGCCTTGGGCAACTTGCCAACGGAAGCAGAAAAAGTAATAGACCCGTCCAGTTTATACAACCTTCGAGCAGGCGTCAACCTCCAATAAACTATAGTGTAGATTTGGTCAAGAATAATAACAATCCACGAACATAAAGATGTGTGATTTGTGCTGAAAACCATCTGGTTTCATCTTGTTCGAGTTTTTCGGAGTTAAATACCCAGGAAAGATGGGACAAAGCACGCAGATATGATTTGTCTTTTATTTCTTTAATGGGAAGCCATCGAGCGAATGACTGCAGTAATAAGGCCACTTGTGACGTGAGTGGTTTTGGAGATAGACATAACAAGTTACTCGACATCGTCAAGAGAGTCATAAGCACACAGCATGAACCAATCAGTCAGGGTCACTGTGGAGCAACTGGACTTCGGACGAATAATGTGAGCCTGGAATTATCACCGGTCAAAATAAGAGCTGGATTAAAAGAGACTATCGGGTATACCCTGATAGATATATAACGCTTATTAAGACAAGTGCAGTATTCCATTTGGGTTAAACCAAAAAGGAAAACCGTTCAAAAATAACTACAACGAGTGGATCAATCGGGGCAAACTTTGTCAGCAGTGCTTTTCGGGTACTCCCTCTGAATGAAGCAGAATCAGTATGTGTGGAGCAAGCCGTTGTTATAAAAGAATTACTCGTTCACGAGACGGTTAGAGAAATCTCTGAAGAATTAAAAAAATAGCCCCCTTTGGGAGAACTTACGGTAGAATACTTTGATGGAGAAGTTTTCCTATTGACTGGGCACAGTATACCAGAGACGCATTGGGTACTCCACAAAAGGTTCGGTGGTCAAAACAATCCTTATGTTATTAGGTTGGGTGATTTTCTGACCTTCAAGTTTCGCTTCGTGTGAAATGAAATCGGTCAACTGCTTGGCTGCAGTAAACTCCACTCTAATGCATCAGTTAATGCGAATGAACGATGCAGAATTAACAGACGCCCAGTTATCAGATCAAGGTATTTTCGTAGACGACGTGGAGACCATGGCTATTGTAGAGTCCCGTAAAATGTTCGTCGATGGGCACTTCGTGTTCCCTCTGCCATGGAAGAAGGGTATCAATACCGGTGTGGGAAACTATGCGTCAGCGCTCTCAGGGTTGGATAGTCTGAAGCGTTGCTTAATTGTTGATGAGGCACTTTGGTTCCGTTACGCACAAACCATAAAGATAACTAAAAAGAAGGGATATGCCATGCCAGTCCCAGGGGAATAGTTACACTGCGATTTTCATCCGCGTTGGTAACTGCCTCATCATGCAGTACTGAACCCAAAAACGCCGGAAAAGATGCGTATAGTTTTGGATTGTGCGGCAAAACACAAGGGGCAATCGTTTAATGACATGCTCTATCAAGGTCTAGACACCACCGCAAATTTAGTGGGTATACTTCTGCGATTCCATAAAGAACGTGTAGCTGTTACAGCTGACATAGAAGAGATGTTCAGGCAAGTGAAGGTGTCAAAACATGATGGAGGGGCTTTGAGGTTTCTCTGGTGGTCACAGGGTGACCCACGCAAGTATACCAAGGAATATGAGATAACAACTCACCTGCTAGGTGAAACTTCTTGATCTTTTTGTGCTAATTTTGCCTTGAACATGGCTGCAAGAGAATTCGGTAGTGGTTATGGGTGTGCGGTGCTAAAAGCCATAGAAGAAAACGTTGATGAATGTTGATGACGTTGATGACTGTCTTGCATCGTTCACGACATGTGATGAAGCCTTACGTTTTGCAAAGGGAATGACCAAACTATTGGGAAGAGGTAGTTTTAAACTATAAAGAAGGTCATCTAATTCATTCGAGCTTGCAGAATCACTCTCGAAAGACAGTACAAGTAAAAACCTGATTCAACTGCCTAAATTTGATTCCAGTTGTCAGAGAGCTTTGGGCGTGCAGTGGGACACAACACGAGATTTTTTTGCGTTCCAGTTCCAGCTGCTAGATAAGCCGGTGACAAGAAGAGGTATATTATCCAGTGTCAGTTCGTGGTTTGACTCGCTAGGTCTGGTAGCCCCTCTATGCCTCCAAGCAAAGCAGTTGCTGCAAACCTTGTGTAAATCCAAAATGGGTTTGGACCAACCTCCTAATGCTGTAGATGACATTATTTAGGAAAGCTCGGTAGGTGTCCAGAATTGACTAAGATTCCAAGAAGTATTAGAAACGAAGATTGGGGAGAAGGAGGGAGAACAGAGTTGCATGTTTTCTGTGATGCATCCGAGACAGGTTATGGGGCCGTCGCCTACGCATGGTGTGTTCCAGCAAGGAAACCGGCTAACAGCGTTTTGCTGTTCAGTAAGTCTCGAGTGGCAACTATCAAACCTGTAACCATACCGCGACTGGAACTGCATGCGGCAATCCTCGGAATAAAGATAAGAAAATTGATAAAAAGGGCTCTATCGGAAATGTTCAGCGAGTTGTGTTACTAGACGGAATCAATAGTTGTCAAATATTATATAGAATATACGTCAACACGTTTTAGTAATTTTTTTACCGATCGGTTAGCAATCATCCATCAGTACTCCACGGTGTCCCAATGGCGTCACATCCGGTCCGAACAAAATAGTGCTTACCTTACTTCGAGAGGTATATCAACAAAAAGAGAGCTTGAGACATGGCTAGACAGGCCGATGTCCTTACAGATCTATATTCCACAGGCATTATCTTCATTATAGTCCCCACCGGATGGCGTGGAAATGAGAAAGATTGTGGGACGCGTGAACACAGCTGTTTTGTCGATAAAACTGGAACAGCTTCTGCATCGTTACACTCATTAAACAAAACTTTTTAAGTCAGTTGCATGGATTATTCGTTTCATCACTTACATTAGAATTATGTATTCGTCGAGAAACGGAAGTACATTGAGCGTAGGAAACCTCATGGCCAAAAAAATCGACGCAGCTCCATGGCAGATTTTAGGAATGGTGCAGAACAAAACATTCGGTGAATCAACATTACAGGCAAAACTTCAAGAAGCACGAAACGGAGACATGGTACATTCTTTGAGGAAGCTTTGCCCACTTATGATGGGTGGCTTGCTTTTATAGGTGGGCGACTTAGTTACGCAAACTACTCATCTCATTTCAAGCACCCGGTGATCCTACCCCATTGACATCATGTGACTGATCTTGTTATTTGCCACTATCGTAGCAGAGAAGGACATAGTGGTATGTCACATGTTTTGTCGGCAATCCGTGAAAAATCTTGGATTGTCAAGGGGATCGGTGCAATAAAGCGAGTAATAGGTCAACAGTATGTCGGAAAATGGTAGCTCCTACAGGTTAGCAGATGATGGCTCTTTTACCGCTATGTAGGGTCCAAGAGGGTTGGTGCTGTTTTAACACAGTAGGCGTTGATTATTTTGGGCCTCTGTTTGTTCGCAAGGGTCGTGGTTCCGGGAAGAAATATGGCTGCGTGTTTACGTGTTTACAAACCCGAGCCGTGCGGTTGGAGATGGTGGACAGTCTCAATACAGGTTCGTTTATCCTGTGTCTATTGAGATTCATCGGTAGACGAGGAAGATCTCCAAAGATTTATAGTGATAACGGAACAAATTTCATGGGTGTCTTATTAGAACTTAAGGATAAAATTAAACGCTTGGATAGACAAAAGATTAACGACCGTCTTGCACGTGATGGAAAAAATGGTTCTTTAACCCTCCTTCCTCAGATTATAAGGGAGGCGTATGAGAAAGAATGATCCGCTCGGTGCGCAGGTTACTGCTTGTGTTAACAAAGGAGCAGTTAATGCATGAGGAAACGCTGTCAACTTGTTTTGTAGATATCGATAGGGAATTAAACAGCCAACCGCTAGTGCCGTGCTTATCGGATGATAAGAAAAGAACTGTTTATTGTTGTTAATGGAGAACGATCAAAACCTAGAAGGTCCCACAGTGATGAAGAGTTATACAAGACGGTGGAGACAAGTCAATCATTTCGCTAATAACTTCTGGCGTGGATCGATGAGGGAGTAAATTCAAACCCTGGAAGTGCGACAAAAGTGGCTTTCGAAGCATCGCAATTTCAAATCAGGCGACATCGTATTGGTAGCATCTGAAACTACAACACGTGGAAAATGGCTAATGGGTATCATCAATGCTGGGGAGACAGACGGAGATGAACTCGTACGAACGGCTGTGGTACGTACGGGTGGTGGTAAGATAAGGAGAGATGTACATCGTCTATGTCTATTAGAAGAGGCCAACTAGCACCAGGATGATAGGCTAGGGGATATGCAGGCGTACTATTGTAGGTCGTGTAAATCCCAAAAAAAGGAGGTAGCAGGCGTACTGGTGTAAATCCTGTGAACTTCATCGTTTCGGGAGCGTAAGTAAGAAGAAAGAGCGAGAACAATAGACTATCGGAGGTCACATTGTCCGCTCGAAGGAATTTTGGTGGCCGGTATAACAGTCAAAAGAACGGATAATTCCTCTCAATTACCTTGCATTTCCTTATCTTCCTTCGCCATTCTATCGTGCATTCTTTCCGATAGTGGTTTTTATGTTGGTGAATTTTCTATTCTTAACCTATTTAACCGCTTTCACGGTGAAGTGTATGTATTGGACAAACAATTCAAGTTCTTTGCTCTTATATGTCAATGGGGTTCAGTGCTTTTTCTTGTTATATTGTGACCAAAGTTTCGATTGGACGCTCTTTGTTGGACTGACCGTTGCTTTCGTTTATAATAATAATAATAATAACGGTATTTTTCGCGAAGCATGCCAGTGTGCATGATAAAAAATGCACGACAATAAGAAACGTGATTAGTGGAGACCAAAACGTAATGGTACAAAGAGTGTAGGAACGTAGTTTTGAAACAGGTATATAGAATATCGAAAATGGGCCTTGTTTTGAAAATGAAACACAAAGCTGATAAGGTCGTAAAATGAAATAATGGGGGTGATCTGTCATATAATGCACGTCATGGTGAAGGTATGTTTTATGAGAAGTAATGGCAAAACAGAAAATTGGGATTTGGAATATCCGCTCTGGAGAAAATGCGCGGAAACGAGTTCAAAGAACAGAAATAGAATAGCCTAGGTGACTTACGGCACGGCTGACGGTGCTCCAAATCTCAGCGTTGTCATTCGTCCGGGCGGCACTGTCATTGGGACTTAGTGGGATTGAAATAACTTCGATTACGACCGAGCGTGACGCGCTTCAGAACGGAACTCCCGAGCTCGCAGCACAACCAAGTTACGGCTGGTTAAACCAGAAGACGTGTGGTTGTAGACGTTCATTGAGGTGCCGTAGCACGGAGAAAGTACCGGCACTGGCTAACAAACGTTTGCGTTAAGGCACGAAGGCGAGCGAACAAACGGGCGCGATAGCGAGCAAAAAACGGAGCGAAAGCGAGAAAGTAAAAGTTCCTTTCGCGGAGGGATACAGCAGTTTTCAATCGTATCAAACAAACGTCACATGGCGTTGGTATTGAAGTAAAAATGTGAACGTACATTCAGATTGTAGATAAAAAATGGTGTCCGGCAAATGACTCCTATTGTCCGGCTTTTACCGTACAATCGACCACGCTACAGGATCTTTCCACCCCAAGAAACTGACTCGAGATCAAACACCTTCCACCTGCTGCACGTTGGCACAACATTCACTGCTACATACATTCGTACTCGTAATGCATTTCATCATTACTTGCTCTCGTTGAGCACTTACACATGAACTGGAAAATAACTATTCCAGGCAACACTCGGAGAATGCATCGCCTGTTCACATTTCATGCAGTCATGCATTCACGCATTGGCCTTCACACTGCACCATAAACTGAACAAAACTGTTCAACATACCTATGGAGGATCCACCTCCTTTGCATCATCAGGTAACCCACGTGTAGTTTCACTCTAGATCAACGTGCGGCGAATAAGCAGGGGCCCTTGTGGTCATAGTTATAACATCTGGTTTGTGGTTTCTCCACAGACACGATCCCAAGGCGGTGTCTGCAAAAGTCGGTACCTCGGCTGTTCGGTCGAAGTTTGCTTATCACCACCCTTCTAGAAGGAGGCTGATGTAGCCTTTTCTTCGCTCGACAGTTTTGCAACGACAGGTTTTTTCTGACCTTGTGTTCTTCTCCACGTCGCGCGTAGATCCATTCGAGCTTGCCTTGTTCATCAAATTACGTACGAGAATTTTTTTCACCCTTCGCTGGTGACCAGTAGCAGGACGTGTTCAGTTTCCTGCCTGTCATGCTTTATTGAGGATTATCAGGGCATGATTGTATAACCGTGGCATAGTTATCAGAACCATCAAGGTTCAGATATCAAGTAGCATCTTAGTCTCTCCATCAAACAGCTAAACTAGCGCTATGTTCTTCTTTTTACTTAAGGACCCTTCTCCACCGGACACAATGAGGTATACCGTCTGGATTTAGCATTTTTTGCCATTATTTGGCGATAACTGTCTTCTAAAAAATTCTCTTAATTAGACATGGCAATTTGGACGTTTCCATGATTAAGTTTTGCTTTAACTATTTTCGTTTTTTTTGGGGAGCTGGAAAGTGTGCACCGACAAAGTTCCCCACGATAAGCTCTGGAGCCTACGCTTTGGTTGCATTGATCAGATCTCTTTCCAGTTTTCCCCTGCCGTTGCTTAAATAACAGCGTAGNTTATTCAAACCTTTTCTCAACCTCAGTCCAGTACAGTCTTCACAGAACGTATAATGGCCCTTGCCAATCTAGCGTCTAGATTATTGGGCTTCCGGTGGGTTTTCTAGGCTTCCAACACTGCGCGATCTGAGTTTCTTTAACCAGGTTCTCTCAGACGAGCTAGAAAAGAGAGAACATAAGAGATGTCTTCTCGCCTCGTCGGTAAGCGACCTTAGTTTTCTGAAACATACCAGTTTCAAGTGTAATTTAAAGGGCCCGGTTTTATAGTTTGGGGATGCAGTTTACCCGGCCCTCAGTGACAATACATTACCACCTAACCTCAGGGAAC
>UZAN01058914.1:0-10298 GCA_900618425.1 Echinostoma caproni
CGAAATTAGAGCGGCAATCACTCCCGATTCTTTATCTTCCTTCTTAGCAGCTTGTTCCCCCTTCGTCTTCAACTTAATTTCCACCGACTTTGTCGGTTTAACACTAATGCTTTGTTTACCCTTGTTCTTTTTCGACGTATTCCTTTTACCGCCTGAATATGGACTGAATATGGACACGGCCAATCGAGCGTCCAGAATGCCTTCGATGGTATGCTCACTGAGTGGGCACCCAGCACTGCTGAAATGAAAATGAGAAATAGGATCTCATCTCACCAAGTTGGCGAGTGTATTGTTAGACGTGAGCGGTCCAATAAGTGCACCAGTGAAAAAGGGAAATGGCATCCTAACATTTGGCACACCTACACTTGTCTACACTGCCAGAGATGGGAATAGTTCTACCCATCGCTTGTCAAATGCAGTCTTAAAGGCCTGCACTGTTTGAAGGTCGAGTATTTCCTGAGGAAGCCGGTTTCAGCTATCGACTATCCTATCACTGAAAAAGTGCTTTCGCATGTTTAGTCGACATCATTGCTTCATGAGCTTTAGCTCATGCACCATAGTGCCTTGTTGTTGAGCTAATGTGAAGAAAGTATCCGCGCCCATCCCCGATATTCTCTTCATGATTTTGAAGGTTTCTATCAGGTCCACTAGCAGTCTCCTTCTTTCTAATGAGAGAAGCCCTAAAGCCTCTATATGTTCTCCCCCTTTGGCCTTCAACCATCTGGGCGGCCAATCTCTGAACTTCCTCTAAACAGGCAGCATCCTTCTTGAGTAAGGGTGCCAGAGCCTGTACACAATACTCTAGATGTGGCCTGACTATGGCTTTGTAAACGGGAATGAAGACTTCCGACCGTCTGTATGATTCCCCCTAGCCTTACGTGCTGCTACTGCACACTGGTCAGACCACTTAAAATTATTCGACACCACTACCCCCAAGTCCTTTACCCTAGTTGCAGGTTCAATACCGAACTTGTGCTCATCCGAGTGAACGTGCAGTCCGTAAAACGCACCTGTGAGCACATGACTCTTGGTGGCGTTTAGGCTTAGGTCTCATTGCTTTGCCCATCTAGCTACCTGTTCTAAATCCCGCTCCAGATCACTTTTCCCATTCCAACCAACCACTTTGACGTCATCTGCAAAAATGTAGCATGATGATGTCAGAGTGCTTGGTAAGTCGTTTATATAGAGAAGAAATAGAAGCGGTCCTAGTACTGAGCCTTGCGGAACTCCGCTAGTCAGCTGAACCGGTGTGGACCTTTTCTCACCCACCGTCAGACAGAATGATCGTTGTGAGAGAAAGGCACTTATCCACCTGTGCAACTGTCCTTGGATTCCGAATCGTTCTAATTTGGTCAACAGCAGGCGATGATTTACTGAATGAAATGCCTTGCTGAAATCCAGGTGGCAAACCTCTACGGTTTTACCCTCATCTATTTTTGCAGTAACATCCTCCAAAAAGCACAGCAGGTTTGTTAGACATAAACGCTGCTTAACGAAACCACGTTGTGACTCTGTCATGAGTATGTTGCGCTCCAGATGCTTTACTAGGTGCGTTCTAACTATCTTCTCTAGTACCTTGCATAGCACGCTGGTTAGGCTAACAGGTCGATAGTTCTTTACCTCTGTCTTCTTATCGCCCTTGTGTATGGCTACTACCGAAGCTGTTCTCCAGTCGGACGGTGAGTTCCCTTCAGCTAGTGATACTTCAAAAAGGCTGCCACTTGGCCCAGCGATTATATCAGCAATCGGCTTGATGACCGCTGGGCTAATTCCGTCTGGTCCTGGAACCTTTGATACCCTAAGTTTGCTTAGTACCTCAGATGCTTGTTCGAATGTTACCCTTAGTACCTCCACTACATCGGTTCCCGAGGGTTGGGGAGCACTTGACTTACCAGTGTCTAGCCTTTGCATGCTGCTAAAGTAAGCGCAGAATGCATCAGCTTTACTCTGGTTTTCAGTTATGACCCTATCTCCCTCAAGTACCAGTGAGCCCATGTCTTCTCTGGTGGAGCCCTTTGACTGGGCGCACCCGTAATGATTCTTTGGCTCCAGTTTCACTTTCTGGGCCAGCTTCCTCTCCAATAACCTCTTTTCCTCTCTCACTAGGTTAACCACTGCATTCCTGTGGGGTGTGTATTTCACCCAAGACCTATGAGTGCCTGCTAGTTGATAGGCTCTCCAGCTTCGGTTTCGGTACCTAATGGACTTAGCTACTGTAGCACGCCACCATGGAGGTTTTCCTTTGGGCCGCCTATACCTTTTTGGGACAAGGAGATCCTGGAGGGTGAGGAGGTTGTGCTTGACTACCAACCAGCATTCTTCGACATCTATAGTGTATCGCTCGGGAATCCGCTGCATTCGTGCAGTGTATTCCCGAAGCCTACTGATGTTCATTCCACCAAAATCCCTGTATATTCCTAATCTACGCACTGGTGATTTCATCCGGATATCGACCCCGATGAGGAGGTGATCACTCTTCCCTACTGGTGGATATTCAGTGACACCGATTACATCCTGTTCCCTTTTGGAAAATACAAGATCCAGTAGGGTTGCTTCCTGCTGGGCTCTAAACCGCGTGCAGGATGAAATGTGCTGAAAAAGTGTCCTGTTGTTTATCCACTCTAAATACCTTTCCTCCTGACTATCTTGGGTGCGCCTACCGCCATCCAATGTATATCAGGTAAATTAAAGTCACCAACAATGTATAACTTTGCTTACCCCTGAATTAAGACGTCTAGTGCGCCAAGCAGTGCCCGGTCATCTGTGGTCACATCCCCGGGACACCGGCATACGCACGCCATCCTAATCTTATTTTCCGGCAACAGAACAGTTACGGTACATAGTTGAACACTGCGCAGGTTCACTGAAACTTCGCAAACCATGTGCACAATGTCCTTTCTTATGAGGAAGACTTCTCCTCCACCTGGTGGTGTCCATCCTGCCTATGGATGGTGAAGCCGTCAAACACTGAACCTGGTGCCTTATCGGGGTCCCTAAGCTATGTTTCCGTTACAGCTATTACAGCTGCATTTAGATCACATGCTGCTGCAATGAGTTCCATCCACTTATTTCTAATACTGCAAGTGTTGGTTACAAGCAACCGACAGCTCGCTGTGAATGGAATGTGTTGCCCATTATTCACCCTGTCTTGGGTCTCGGGCGCAGCACCCGAATGGATAGCACGTTTTTGACGACTTGCTACCTTCATCCTCCTTACATGCCCATAGCGACATTTTTAAGTCTACAGGGGTTTCTATGTGGGTCGAGGTTCTCTTCAGGGAAGTGTCTGCTGCTACCCCGGATGTATGGATGACAGTGATTTCGGCTGTATCTGGGACCAAACAGCTCTGCCACTCCTCGTCCTCCATGACATCCTCGATCACCACTATTGGTAAAACCTTATTTCCACCGGTCTTCAAGGATTGGTTTCCTCCATTTACCTCGAATTTACTCGGCAAGTGACTGTGCAGTCTGGGTGCTCAAGAAACACCCTGCCTTCCAAGCCCCCTACACACATCCGGGGTTACTTTGTACCTACCCCGTGTTACGTTGAATATTCTCCCAGAGTTTGCCAGTAGTAGATTTCTACTGGATTGGTCGGAAAATTCCACTAGAAGTGGTCTAGCCGCTCGGGGCTGACCATTTTTTGTCCCCTCCCCCGATATGCTCACTCCGTGGAAACTCTTGAGTTTACAACGTTCCATGCCAGCTATCCTTAGGATATCTAGCACCATGCGTCTATCCATTTCCCGACGAGCTTTCGTCTCCTTTGCTAGCGGATCTTCATTGCTGAGGATCAAAAGTGTCTTATGGACAACAGTTTGGCCTCCCTCTGTTGCTTTCAGTGACCTAAGTCGCTCACTGATCTCCTTTATTTGATCTTCTAGTTCATATAGGATGTTTTTCTTGACCCCATTGGGTTTACTCGAGCCTTTGCCAGTAGCTCCAACCTTTAAGGCTTTGGCAAGAGGCGCCCTGACCACATGCGGTACAGTAGAGATGGCTGCTGTCTTAGCTTTGCTACTCCCACTGCATCCCCGGATGGTGGGGTCAGCATTGGCTTTCGCAGTATCCACGTATGTTTTCGGCGGACTCATTTTTTTGCGCTTTTTGGTTAGTCTGATAACCGATAGTTTCTCTTGAGGTATCCAGTTGGCAACGGTCTCCAGCAATCCTCTTTTAGCTATGTCTAGGCATGATTTACAGACCCACTGCAACCCTGGATCACTGCAGTAAACGGCATATCTCTCTGGTATTATCCCAGAGCAATCTGCGTATGCCCGTTTCTCACAAACCTCACATTCGATGCCATTAACTACCCGCTTTCCACATTGCTCACTCAAGCCGGAGAAGGCAGCTCTAGGCATGTTGCAATCGACAGCAAGGTTTACAGCGAGAGAAATGGACAAAAAATACCTCAAACACGAGCTAAATTTGAACAAATTCAAACTTCGGGTAACAAAATATCGGAAACGGCTAAGATCTTTACGAAAAACAGAATACACCGAAAAACAGTGCGAAAACAGTAAAACCACACCTATTGGAGTATAATACCGAAGTGAAACCACAGTACAGTTGGTTTCACACAAAAAACCTTCAAAATTCACGGTTTATTCAGAGAGCGAAATTCACGCAACCAGTTCGAACGTACCGCCAAGGGCCAGGCCAGGTTGCACAGGACTGATAGTGGTCACAGGCTAATCACTCGTCAAGACTTCCTCCGGTGGTATGCCCTCGAGTGTGCATCCATCTCTGCGATTGATCGGTTTCTGCTTTTATCGGCGAGAGACCTTTGTTGTTGAAGCGTGCCATTTTACGCAAAACAATTGACGCAGCTAACATTCCATGTCAGGAAACGGTTCCAACCATCCGGCTTTTAGAACATCTTTTAAATGCCTGGGCACCTGACTGCATAATCAGTTCCAACGGTAGCTTATTCCAATTATCCACTACCCTACTGACAAAGAAATGTGTTCGTAAGTTCAGTTTAGAACGCAGTTTCATGAGTTTGAGCTCATGTCCACGCGCTCCTTGGTGAGGAGCCTCAGTGAAGAAGGACCCAGGATCTAGACCGAGTAAATTTTTCTTAATCTTGAATACTTCGATGAGGTCTCCGCGAAATCTCTTTTTTTCTAGAGCGCGAACAACCTCTCTTTGTATGTTTTTCCCCGCATACCCTCAACCATCCGTGTTGCTAGTCTATGGACCCGCTCCAGACAGGCCGTGTCCTTTTTGTAAAAGGGCGACCAAGCCTGAACACAGTATTCTAGATGAGGCCTTAAGATGCCTTTGTAGATGGGTATAAATACTTGTTTTTCTACACGAAACTGCTGATATTAGTCAAAACAGTTGTCGTCATGCCGTGTGTGCTGCAGCTTCACATTGGGCACCACAACTGTAATCTACAGTAAATATGACTCCTAGATCCTTGGCACTAGTTACAGTGCCTACATCGGTCAGATTTGTTCAGTTCAGTTGGTATCCAGGATCGCGACGGCAGTTGACAGTGTTCAGTTTCTTGCACTGGTGAGCTCCTTGGATCCCCCGGTGAGCACGAGAAGCCGTAAACAAGTCATCTGCATGGAGTCTTAATAGCCCTCTGACCACTTCAAAGGTCTCTATCACGTCTCCTCGCAGTCGTCTCCGTTCCAGCAAAAAGAGATTTAGGTATCTCAATCGCTGTTCATAGCCTTTTTCTTTTTGCCCAGCTACTAATCGGGTAGCAAGTCATTGCACCTTCTCCAGGTACGCTATATCCTTTCTATAGTATAGTGCCCATGCCTGAACACAGTATTCTAAGTGGGGGCGAACTATTGCTTTAAAGATAGGTACAAAGACCTCTGTGTTCATACATGTAAGGGCTGCTCAAAACCTGAAGAGCTCATCACGAGCCTTATTGGCTGCCTTTAGACATTGTGTTTCGGGCTTGAAACTCTTCGTGAGAATGGCTTTGTAGTCCTTTACTGCCTCCGTGTGCTGCAGTGCCAGCTGCCCGTCCCTAACGGTATCAGCTCCTGCTGTTAAGACCTGGCACTTTTCGAGATTTAACGATAAATCCCACAAAGCCACCATTGTTTAACCGCTTCTACATCGCACTCTAGATTTGTTTCAGCTGATTACACATCGTCCGAGAACATAAACCGGAATTTTGGAGATCCTGTGTCAAATTGTTGATGTAAGTTGAAAAAAGTAGTGGTCCTAGAACTGATCCTTGAGACACCCCGCTTATTACTCTTTCAGGTTCGCTTAGATAGTCGCCAACCTTCACACAGAACCTGCGATGACTGAGGAACTGCATTACCCAATTTCTCACTGCCCCATGTAATCCTGCATCTTGTAGCTTGAGGTCTAGCAATTTATGGCCGGCTGAATCGAAGGCTTTGCAGAAGTCGGGGTAGCAGACTTAGATCTGCTGACCTTTATCCAGCCTTTCAGTAACCTCATCGAAAAGTTAAGCGGGTTAGTCAGGCACGATTTTCTCTTGTTTTAAGCCAGACTGCGCTGGTGCCAAGAGGTTGTGGGTGGTTGGGCGCTGGCATATTTTCCCCCCGATGATCCGTTCCAAGCATTTACACAGAACGGATGTCGGGCTAACTGGTCGGTAGTTGCTCACCTTATGCCTAGGTTCTGACTTGTATATAGCAACAACATTTGCCTTACGCCAATCCTCTGGTAACACCCACGTCCTCAGGGATTGCTCAAAAAGGAAATAAACCGGATGTGCCAGAAGCCCTGCTAGTGGTCGAACTATAGCAGGGTGTATTCCATCCAGCCCTGCAGCCTTATGTCGATTTAGTGACTCGAGTTCTCTGGCTACATCACTCTCATGGATGATTATTTCACTAATCGTTGGTGTATCTAACCGCGATGCAATGGGCTACACAACATTCCTTTGCACTAGTTGACGGTATATAATCTTGAACAAGTCTAAAAGGGTGGTTGCCTTGTCTTGGTCTGATGTGACCAAGCTACCTCCACTCATCTCAAAGGTGCCCACGCTTTATTTTATATTTTTGTTGGCTCGCACGTAGTCATAAAACCTTTTGGGATTATGCTTGATGTGCTGTGCCAGTTTCCTCTCGTATATATACATTCCTTCTCGCTGTAGAGCCTGTGCCTTATTACGAGCCTTCTTGTATTGACACCATGCCTGATGCGTGCACACATTCGATAATTTGCCCAACATCGTTGCCGATTTCAGTGTCTTATCTAGCTTGGGCCGCCACCACACTGGCCTGTGCTTTACACGCCTGGGACGTAAAGGAGCAAACTCGTCCATAAGTCGGCATATACCTACTTGGATCTGACGCCATCTCTCTTCCACTGTGAGCTCCGGGGATTTTGATGTCCAGATGACCTGCTCCGCTGCTTCACGCAAGGCCACCTCATTTATACGACTATAGCATCCTACCAGTGAGGCTTCTGGCTTTCTGTTCTTTTCTGTAAGCAGGAATCTCAAAACCAGATGATCACTTTTGCCCAATGGTTCTTCTAGTTTTATTTCGCTTACATCTGACGCGTACCTCGTTATGACTAAGTCAGATGGTTGCCTGCCGAACTTCAGACAGCCTGGGCGACCAAGGCCGATCGAATCGAGAAAGCGAATAGAGAAGCAACCTTTGACGAACTAACTGAATTCACAAGCAGTCAATCTCGCATAGCAAACAGTAGGCTCGGTCAACTAGCGAGAGAAAGCATCAGGACCGCCAGACATTCAACTAGCTTTGCGTTATCTGGATCTCGAGGTCTCCATCTTCCACAAAACAAGGCGAGCACCAATTCCATTTCATATGAGCCACACAAACCGATTAAGTGCAAACTGTGCTCAGGTATACACAGGCTTGTAACCTACACAGAGTTTTTGGCAATGAAGGTGATGGACCGCTGTACAATATCTGAAAGGACGGTCCTGCGTTGTGTGCCTGAGCAATACCCACAGAGCAGCCCTTTTCAGAAACCGAACCAACGGTGGTCAAGAAAATTGCATGCATCACCCTTTACTACACCACGATGGAAGCGTTGAGCCGCAAAGAAATAATGACCGAGTCGGTATAACCAAAAAACACTCCGCGGGGAAACACCGAAATCCGTCTGCACTATCGGACTGTTGTTAAATGGTACACAAATGCTTGCAGCATCCAGGGAAAGTGGGGGAAATTGGCCACCAGAGTAATAGGATGTGCCGTAGCTGCCGTCACCGAAACCTGGCTGAACTCTAATAATGTAGCTGCACAGATCGGGAACTATATAACCTACAGTTAGGACAGGACGGATGGAAGATAAGGGGGCTGGGCTGCCATCCTAGTACATCAAAATCATGGAATTTCAGTGGCTCCGTTTAAAATGGATTTTAACAATATCCAGGTCACGTCCTGTTTCGCAAATTTTGACAAACACATAGTGTATTGCATATGTCTACCGAGGTCCTTCGCAAGCGGACAGGAGAATGAAAACCTATTGAGAGTACTACAAACAGTGCTCGCTGTATTTCATGCTGAATATTTTGCAAATCCTTCCAAACCCATAATAATTTATGATGAGATAACTTTATCTGTGTGTTGCTCTTATATTGACATTTCTCGATCACAAACAACATACATTATTATTTATCTGTTAATTCGATGCCCAGCACGTTTGAATTTTGCGTGGGAACAGAACGCGAGCGACTGTTTGCCTCTCTCTGGACATCTGATTTGGCTTGCTTGCTTGAGTGCTCTCGGCCGCATATTTGNTGATTTCGTTAATTCACTACCGCAGAACATTGCGGATCAATTGTGTTTTTACTTCGGGATTCATATCGGTTCGGCTACGCGTCACTCAAGTGCGAATTGGTTGACGTACAGTACTCAAATTGGAATCAAACGAGAAAAGTATTTCAAAGATGCCCAGGCGAGGAACCAAGGAAACTGGAATCCAACAGAAAGTAACCCGGCAAGTCACTGGGGGCTGTGGGTCATTTAAATTCTTTAGAAAATGTTAGGTCTGTTAGTCCTGTCAGTGCTGTTTCATACGTAGATTCAGATATGAAGGATATTGATATATTTTGATTGCGGGTTTCTGAATTAGAGCATGAGTTGAGATTAGCTAGGCAGCAGATAGAACAGGCCAACCGTGAGAAAATCGTTTTCAACGGCATAACATCACCTCGAGCTGAGACTGCACACAGTTGCTTCTCTCCGAATAAAGATACCGTCCCGAAGCAAAGAACGTATGCTCATGTAAACGTCAATTTGCCAAACGTCCAACTGACACCCTCCGATGGTAATCGTGAACAATATTGCCAATTCATTTGCCAATATTTGTTGAATTTTGTTGAATGCAAAACCAACGATGCAGGGGAAAGGTTTCTATTTTTGCTACACTAATGTAAGGGGAAGTCTAAGTAAGCCATACAAGGGTGTGCAATGCTGGACACGGAAATGGGCTACCCGAGAGCAAGAAATGTACTGAGGGAGATGTTCGGCCAGCCATTCCGAGTGGCAAGACACATGAATGACGGGGTGCTAGCAGGAGCGAGGCGCACAAGACGCGATACCAGTTCCCTCGCGAACCTGGTCACCGAGATGCAGAACTGCAGCATCGCCCTAAACCACCTCGAATATCGGTCGGACCTGGATGCACAAAACTGCAGCATCGCCCTAAACCACCTCGAATATCGGTCGGACCTGGATGCACTTCACACACTGGAACAGATTCTCAGATGTTTGCTGGCCGAAAAGCAGACATCCTGGGCCACCGATGCCGATCGAATCGAGAAAAGGAACCGGAAGGCAACATTTGACGAACTCGCCCAATTCATAGGTTGTCAATCTCGCATAGCCAATAGTCCATTCGGTCAACTGGCGAGGGAAAGCATCCGGACCGCTAGGCCTCCAACCAATATTACGCCGTCTGGATCTCTAGGTTCCCCTACCCCACGCAACTGGGCGAGCACTAACTTAATCTCATATGACACACAAAGACCGATTAAGTGTAAACTGTGCACAGGTGACCATAAGCTTGTTAATTGCCCAGAGTTTTTGGCATTGAAAATGATGGACCACTGGACAGTAGCTAAAAGAACAGGGTCCTTCTTTGTGTGCCTGAGCGATACCCACTGAGCATCCCTTTGTAGAAACCGAACCAACTGTGGTCAACACAATTGCAGGGTTCGGCATCACCCCTTATTACACCACGATGGAAGAGTTGAGCAACCAACAAATAGTGAAATAGTGGCCGAGTCGATAGAACCGGCGAACACACTGCGAGGGATACAATAAAATCTGTCTGGACTATCGAACGGGTGTCAAGTGGACCGG
>UZAN01058919.1:0-11700 GCA_900618425.1 Echinostoma caproni
TGCGCAATGCGCTCTTGACAGACTAGCGAGTTCTGTATCTCCTTTCGGCATGCGCTTTGCCCCTTCAAAGTACAAAGTGATGCCGCAAGACTGGGTGTCGTCTACCCCAGCGCTGATGCTTGATGGTCAAGAATTAGCTGTAGTGGAATGTTTTACCTACTTAGGTAGCTGCGTTTCAAATGATGGTAGCATAGTCAATGAAGTAACCGCCCGCATTTCCATGGCTAAAGCAGCTTACGCAGGATTGAAACGCCTTTGGTGCAGACGATGTTTCGTTTAAACTGAAGGTCGCGTATACTGCGTCAGTGTGCGATCAGTTCTGCTCTATGGTTGCTTGACCCTAATTTGCACGTGGTGGATATTCGTCGTCTTGAAGTATTCAACTGCCGATGTTTACGTAGTTTGGTGCGGGTTGGATGGAGCGAGCAACTCTGGTAATGATTCGTTAGAGAATTCGCTGTCCCATCGAATAAAGATTAGTCGGCTTCGCTGCGCATGTCCAGCCATCGTCTGCCGCACCGCGCCTTATTCACAGTTGCGGCTCCAGGTTGGAAGAAACCGCGTGGAGGTCAACAGATGATGTAGAAGCGAGGCATGAAGAAATATACAGAGCGATTAGGTAGAATCAGTGTCTCCCGTCGTCCAGGTTGGGGTCCGAAAAACTCTGCAACTGGCTGGCTGGAGACATTAAAGAATATGGCAACTAACCGACAGCAGTGGTGTTCTTGTTGTCATTTCTTATCAGATCAGAATGCTTGAAAAGGTATGCATGAACACTTAGATTGTGTGCTCAGTGTTTTGAACATAGAGGTTCGTTGTCTTTTTCGCCCTCCGATGAGATTCAATCCGTCTCCATTTTATACTTTATGACTTAATTTGTGTACATTGTGATCTTGGCAGCGATCAGTGAGGCTCGCTTCATTTTATCTCGCTGTAGGATGATGATGGTTATTAATTTTATCGTGCATCGTTGATAAAACCAACCAAAGAGACATGTGTCTTACTCAGTGAGCACTGTTTAACTAAATGCCTGCGATTACGAATGGCAAAAGCGCTGGATTCCAATAGGGTGGACTTGAATATTGGCGTGATTGTATGCGCTTCAGTTTACGGAATGATTTGATGAACATTGGTTTCAGTCAAAAATATTCGTGTAGAAGCCCATTACTGTTGTTGCGAATGCGAGTTTTCCGGAGCCTTTAGTGTTTTTATAGTCTGATATTTTTTCATCCTATCAGGTTGTTCTGATGTCTGCAACTTTGGATGATACCACAAAAGTTTTACGTCGTTGTCTAGTAAAATCGGGCAATTGGGTTCGAGTTGAACTACCCGAAGAAGCTTTTCTGCCATCTGACACTCAGCTGACACAATATGTTATCAGGTAAACCAAATGTTTCTCTGAATTACAATGCTAGTTTCACCCTCAATAAATAAAACCAGTGTTTGATTTCACAGAGTAGTAAATATATCGTATTCACTACCTCGGCCCTCCAATCACTGTTAATGAAGCACGGTTTGTGCCTCTATCTTGCAAGCATGTAGGCCAGTTTATATTAAATTATTATGGGGGAAAATGGTGTGCTTTTTTGTTTTATTATCACTGATTACATAACTTCTGCATGAAAAATGTTCTGAGAAAAGTGACTTCGACCTAGACGTTTTGCTACTAACTTGGTGGACCACTGGCAGTTCACCTAGGGGAGTTGGCCAAAAACCCTGATTCCAAACCAACCATGAGGAGACGTACGAACCATACCCACACCTGTCGGTTGTGGCAGTGGTCACCGGCTCGATTGGGCATTGAGGTGTATTAGGCACCTTNCCCCGTCCGAAGGGCGTATGATCCGATGAACTGGACACCGGCTCCCAATGGACGGCGGTTTTCGCACACCGCCCCGCTGCCTTGCGGGTCAGGCTTTGGCTAACCGAAGGCTCCGGTTGTGGATTCCTCAGAAAAATTCACCTGCCTTGGCCTGGGCAACCTGGCAGTACTCAGCCCACAAGCCAATCATGGAACATTTTTTTTCTTAAAGATTATTGTACCATGATTTGTTTGGCACACAGTCTGTCCTTAGACAAGTATGAAATATATGAGTAACTCATTAATTAGAATAACTCCGTTTGGAATAACAATATTTATCTTTCAAAAAAGTACTGTGTGAACTCGAACACAGAGCACTCACTGCACAATCGTTTTATCCCTGTCGGGTCTCATAAGCAGTAGGTACTGTCTTTGTATCCCTTTTGAGACCCGAAAAAGAGTACAATAAAAGCTATGAACCCTTAGGTTGGAAGACGAGACCCTTACCTCCAAACAGTACAGTACACTTGTGCGCACGGTGCAACGGATTGAAGATATTTTTATTCCATTGCATTCCCAGAAACCGGGTCTATGTATTCGAGGCTCACTTTTTTTCACTAGCTGCGTACAAGTTGTGGTCAGTAGCTTGCAATATACTTCGTGGATGAAACATTTTTGCTTTATACCAATCGCTTTTTACGAGGGCTGAGCAAGAAGTTTCCGGATGCACAAAATTTTTATTTGTTACACAAAAATAAGCACTACATTTTTTCCGAAGTATTCCTCACTAGCGTTCATGCACAGTTCTATGCACTCAAAGCATTTGGTGAAAAAGCTCGACCATACCGAAGCGTGTAGCCCTTCAGCCAGTTCAGTCAAGTCCTCTACTGCAGCTGTTGGTGACTCGTATCGGATTCAACGCATCATGCGCTTGACCGTTGGGAATATAGCACTTATTGAAGGCGCGTCGTCACCAAGTGCTGCTCTCAAACGATCAGCTCTCTGCTGCTGTCTTACACCACATTTGTAATCGTAGAAAATCGCCATACAGTGACGTCGACTGAGTTCCATCCTTACAGTCCGTGTATAGTGCCCCTTATGATTTGTAAGCTGTGCTCGGCTGTTGATATTTGACTCTGTGAGTTGCAGTTAATGAACAATTTTCACAATAAAGAACAGTTCACGTTTTCCTTGCCCGTTCACCTGCACCTCATACGTGTACTGCGTATCCGGAAAGATTTTGCTCAGCTCTCGTACTTGAAATTAAAATGTTGGGTATGTTAACGGAAGTAAAGTGTCCTTATCTGCAATCCACTTTCTCTGAAGCCTGATGTGTTACGGTCGGTTACTAATACTCATGTCCATCAGGATCCTTTGTCACTTAATGTCGCAAACCAGTTAAGTTATTTATCTACCTTGGCCTCGGGAACCTGGCAGTATTCCGCCCACCTGCAAATCATGGAACGTCTTTCCTTTTCATGAAGATTATTGTACCATGATTTGTTTGACACAGTCTGGATTCAGATGTGTGTGAAAATATAAGTTAATAAGCCAACAGAACTGTTAGTACAATCAATAGCCTTGCATGTTCGTACACCGTTGATGGCATTCTGCTACTCATTTGGTACATGAAGAAAGAAGGAAGGAGAAAATGGAAGATTTATGTAGCTGAGTGCAATATTTGGGGTAAATATATAAGTCAAGTCAACTTTGGTGGTAGGCTGCTTTGCTGTCGTCCGGTTCTCTACCACGCCTAACCTATTGGTTGCTCATGTGGTCCCGGGGATCAGGTTGCGGATTACCATTACTGAACAGCAAATCTTCTTGACCATGGGGCCCGCCCCCTCTGCTGTTTATCGCACACTGGTGTGTAATAAAAAGATTAGAGTTGTCTACAAAATTAGTAGATTCACAAGCGCGTGTTTACGATACCGGCATATCATACAGTATTTTTCTGTCCATTGTTCACGAGATCCCCACCAGATAGCATATTGCGATCTATGTGACGGAGTATCGTGGTTTTAATTTTCTTACTTTCACGGTACGATCACTGTTGACCTTAAAGTTGCCCCCTACTCCGGCAAGCATCACAATCGGTGACAGCCTATCCAGTGATATACCTCACTCATCGTAACTTGTGGAGGTCAAGCACTCGTGTCAATGACCGTGCCCATAACCGCGTAGTGCTCTTCTCCTATCCTTCACCATTGCATTTCACTCTACAGTACTCTCTCTCTCATCCATTGTGCGCGAAAAACAAACTTGTGGGTCAACCTGCATAAGTCCCCATGTTGAAAATTTCTAGGTTCCAATGATTAAGAAGCATCCATTTTGCAGGACAGATCTGGAAAATGGAGTTCGAAGTGGCACCACCTAAGAATGCTGAAGGAAGCAGTGTGTGACCTGAAAGGAAACAACTCGGAAGGAGCATCAAACAACACCACCTTGCGGTCTGATATCAGCGTTCCCAAGACCCCCTACAGCCTGCGTATAAGCCAGATTAGTAGATGTAATATGCATGCTTTCCCTTAACTGGTGCACACTTTATCTGCAAATCTTCAGATAATTCTCCAGAATTCGTTCTTTGTGTTTTCCTTGATTAGTCTTCCGCTTTTGATTATGTTCTACGGATACTTTTTCCTTGAAAGCTACAGTCATTCGATCGCTCCGCCACTTCGTTATCGTGGTTGTACGACTTTCACAGAAAGAATTCGAAGGGCGAAAGCGAACGACTCTGTTTCAAGACCGTTAGTGAATAATTCTGGGTGTTGTGCTTTCTCTTGTTTTCAACATTCATCAGTGACTTACCCTCAATCCCACCAGCCAAGACCCTTAAATATGCTGATAATGATGTCTTATGTCAAACCAATCTGACTTGGAATTCTTTTCTGACAATACAAGTGAAATTATTCTCGAACCGATCCGGTCTGCAGTTGAATACTTCTAAATACTTCCAATGTGTTTTTAGTCTTTCCCGGTCTGAATATCCTTTGGAAGCCTCATTGACCAACTCCGTACCCATTACCAGAACATACCACGAAATACCCATGGGCCACTGTAGAGTGTAATCTACGGTAGTCCTCTCTGGTGGTAGTCTGTGTTGGTAGGCTGCGTTACTTAGCCTCCCAAATACGCCATCTATGACATTTTATATTGGAGCATGCAACTATGTTCTTTTGTTTATCAATTCACGTTCCCTGAACTACTGAAAAAGGATTTCATTACTCTTTGTCGCAATTCGGTAATTACTAGCCGTGTTTCGGCTGCCCCCTTAAACACTAATCACAAAATTGTGTGATATTCCTACTACTTTATGTGGGAATTTCACCCATAAGATACCTAACGACTCCAGTCTCCCGCTCTTTCCCGATCTATCTGCTTGCTGTTCCCCTGCTACCACCCGATCCTATTTTCGCTTCTTATTCTCTCGCGTAAACAGTTATCTTGTCTTAACTGATAAGCTCCGAAATGAACTCGTTTTAAGTCGACAAAGGTGATCTTTTGTTTAATTTTTATCATTTTAGTGTATGACTTTTTCAATTTTTATCCCATTGTAACGGTGAACAGATTTGTTACTGAAATTTAGGTACATTTTCCTGTACAAGTCATTACAATACAGTACAAATGGGCAGTTGTAGAAAAGTTCAAATGCATGACGACGCGCCGAGTGCACCTGTTGCCTTATGCGGCATGCGTTTTGCCTCTTCAAAGTGCAGTGATGCTTCAAGACTGGTTATCAGCTACCTTTGTTTTGAAGTTTAGTGGTTAAGAATTGAATGAGGTAAACCGTTTTACTTTCGAATGTGCTTCATTGGGAAAATCACTATCATCCCAAGTTCAAATCAGTGAACTTCGCTCCTCAGGACATATTGTACAGATCCAGCAGTCCTCTACTTCACGATCATTGCTTGCAGTTTACGCTCCAGGTTGGAGAAGATCACGCGGAGGTCGACAGATGACGTGAGTACGAGGCATGAAGAAACGCACGGAGAAGAGGTGTCTCCTGTCTTCCATGTTGAGGTCCAAAACTCTGCAACTTGTTGGTTAGAAACACCGAAAGACACGACAGCGAACTGACAGAAGCATCCCTGTTCTTGTTCCTTCCCGGTCCGAAATTCTTGAATAGACATACCTACGGAGTTGGGTTACCGAGTCTGTGTCAAACACAGTGGTTTACTGCCTCTTCTCCACACGGTCCCGCTTCTTATCCAACTTACACATTAATATTCAGTTTGTACACATTAGAAGCATGACCGCAATGATCAAAGTTCGCTCCACTTTATTTTGCTGTCTGTTGATAATGGGAACATAATCTCTTTGTCCTTATTTTCATGTGGCTAGCTCTCTCCTGTGAGTGAACCGATCTCGTAGGCATCAAATTTCAAGTATTTTGTGCTTGTTTATAAGCTCATTGAATCGCATTTAATCGCCTCTGTTGTTGTAGTGCCGAGGAGGAGGATAAATACACCATTTTGATTGCGTTGCTCAAACTGAAATTGGTTCGGGGCAAGACTTTGATCTTCACTAATTCCGTGGATCGTTGTTTCAAGTGAGTTGCAATCTACCGAGCGTAATAGTAAACCTCGCACCCACCGTGATTTGATGCATGCATACATGTTTATCTCTGATGTTGAATGCTAATTGCTGAAACGCATCTGAAGTTTACTCGTTTTCATTCAATCGACCAGCTTTTGAATTCTGGGCCGCATACTAAACTCAGCTCTTGGGATTACCCAAACGGAATGACAAATGTCACGCTTGTGTCATTCGCCTTCGCTGAAGTACTCATACAAATTTTTAATTTTTAGCTATCACTTGATTAATCACATGAGAGGAATGAATATTTCAAAGGCGAATTCGTCGTGTATATAGCAAATGAAGCGTAAACTAAAAAGCTAGGAAGCACTGGACAGCTGTTTCGACCTGGTTCGGTCCTATCAGCAGTGCGAATCCATCGACCCAACTGGGGAATGAATATATAAAGAAGGAAGGCACGAATAATGAATACAGTACAAATTAAATCATTTGTGTTCGTTATGTATAAGCATTTATTTGTCTTCACTGATTCCTGCTTTGGACTTAGTAACCTGTTTGTGTCCTGCCCCCAAGCAAATCATAAAAAATTTTATTTTTATGAAAATTACATTTATATATTCACTGATAGCCTCTTATTCACATATCCGAAGTTTTCTACTCCTTAGACACCAACTGGGCTCTTTATAATCACTGACTACCTGTCTATTTACTACTTGCAGACTCCGTCTGTTCCTGGAGGAGTTTGGCATCAAGACAGCTTTGCTCAATTCGGAGTTGCCTGTTCTTTCTCGTTGTCATGCGATAGATCAATTCAATCGCGGTGTATTTGATTATTTGCTTGCCACAGACGAACGCCCCACGGACGGGACAACAAAAGACGATTCCAGTGGTAAAAAGTACGTTTTCTTCGATTTCAGCTCCTCCATTTCCAGACAGACTTATTCCACCAATTAGTGGTACTTCTGCATTGGTCTCTGTTTGGTGTTCCCATCGTGAATTCTCATTTGATTGAAGTTCATCTAATTTGTTATAGCTCTTAATTTATATTTTATCGGTGTTTGTTTAACTATAGGGGCAAACGGAGAGATGCAGAATATGGTGTTGCTCGGGGCATCGACTTTCAATTGGTGAGCAACGTGATCAACTTTGACTTCCCTCTGACTCCGTCTCTGTATGTGCACCGAGTCGGGCGTACAGCACGCGCGGGCCAAATGGGCACGGCTTTGTCATTTGTCAGTCAGACTGAGGAGAAATTGTTACGTTCGGTTGAATCGTTACTAAATCCGGCTGGGGAGGCTGCTGCACTCAGTTCCACGGATGCCCCAGCCACAAAAGGTGACTATAGCATACATCGTTTTAATTCTCTAATATCTTTCACATAGACATAAAGGTTAATCGATTATTGTGCACTATTTTTTCACAGCATTACACGAACCTGATTAACGACCCTAATTGATAACAATGGGATGAAATCTACAAAGCTTGTTGCCTAAGGACGAACTTTGCGTTGGTTACAGCAGATTTTCTCCGTTTCTTCTCTATATCATTTGGTCACTTTCTTATTGCTTACCCTGGTTTGATGAGCAGCAACAGTCGGGGTAAACCCCCCATAATCACTAGTACCTGCTGTTTAGTGGTGGAAACCGGGGACTCATGGACTCGCTGGATGGCTTTCCGGATGACTTTCCGGGAAGGCGCACATTCTGTGTCCGTGTTTCTCAGATATCACGCTGGTAAGGGGCCTCTAGCGGCGTCACACAAGGCTCTTTCTTAAGCCCGTTGCTTTTCCTGGCCTACATAAACGGTTTTCCCACACGGGTGCTTCGATCGCGTTTCGCGTTGGATCCACGCCTCACTGCGTTGTAGGTCCGAACTCTGAGTCGATGGCTTCGGTTAGGGTTCCCAAAGAAAAACCCCTTCGTCAACGTGGGCTACCGTGAGGTATGTATGTCGCGTCCTAAAGTCTCAGACACCCGTTTGGATAAACCACTTTCACATTTGTGTAGTTCCTCCTCTCATTCCCAAGTCCTATGAGATGCCTCCCGTTAACACCACCCGTTGGATATCACTCGGGGTTTTCCGGTAAAATCAATCAACCAAAAGCTACAGCTTTGATAAAACCAAAATCTCCTTCGAAACGGAATCATCCGATCGCCTCACAGGTCAACCAAAAACCGAAGCACTCAGTGAATACTGGACTTCAATCAAGGACGCATACAAAACAACGGCCGATCAAAACGGAAACGGTGGATCTCATCCACCTCGGCTGCCTCGCTGGACAATCGCAGAGCCCTTCCTCCGAATGCCACATATGACACAGTGCGCAAAGCCTAACATACCAGCTCATCGAGAATCTGAGGCATGACCACGAGAAATGGTATGTAGAAAATTTTAGAGAGATAGAAAGAGCCGCGGCAGTTGGTAACATTCGCACTCGTTTTAGTTTATTCAGGAGTACGGGTCCAATGAAAGTGGACTTAAGTGAGGTAGGTTAGGAGTCTGATGGTATACTGATTCACAGTTAGCAGCACCGTCCTAAACAATGGACCGAACATTTTGATGCTCAGTTCAACTGGCAAACATTGAAATTAGGCCTGGCAACCTCTACATTGGTTGGGCAACTAGTGCCAGTTGATATCACTCCTCCATCTGAAATGGAGGTTACCCGCGAAACAAATTATATCAAAAGGTATAAGACTTCTGGCACAATTAGGGTATCCCATTGATTTTTAAGGATGGAGGTCCAGCATTGATTTGGAAGTTAACGAAACTCCTGGGCCCTGTGTGGAATAGGGAAGAGGTTCCAACTGAATGGTGTGAATCGGTCACCTTACCAATTTACAAGAATTGACAGGTCCTTTTGTGAAAACCTCAGAGGAATTAGTATAATCAACATCGTCTCTAAAGTTCTCGCTGGTAACGTTGATTGTCTGCTGCAATTGAACGATACACTCTTGAGAATCAATCTGGTTTTAGACCTAGTCGAGGTTTTAGAGACCACATTTTCACTCTTCGACGGATTGAACAACACAGACTCCTTTCCTAGACCCACCATCTCTGTCTTTCTCGATCTGAAATCGACTTTCGACTCAGTTGATCGCTCTACACTCTGACGCTGCTTCTCTCTGAACGGTGTACCTGAGAAATTTATTTCAATTTTGAGATCTCTTAACACTGAAAACCGACACCGAGTCCGAACCATAAGCACGCCCGGGTCGCCGCAGAAAGTGTTCGCCAGGGTTGCCCTCTCTCTTTTCTTTTCTGTTGAACTTTGTCATAGGTTTAATTTGAAACACTGGGTCCTTTTTATCCACCGTACTAAGATCGAAAGAAGACATATGTCGCGAGATGTTAACATTTCGTTTAATCTTCTCAATCGCTGACGTTAAACAACCGAGCACATTTATAGCGCATCGACTTTGTAAATCCTAGTGAACGGACGTATCCAGTTAGACAGGGGCTATTAGAATTAAAAATATAGGTCAACTCCACGGCAAGTGAACTGATTGGATCAACAGCTTTTGGGCGCACAGAAGTTATTGATCCAATCAGTTCACTGCCGTGGAGTTGACCTATGTTTTTAATTCTAAATAGCCCCCTGTCTAACTGTGCATGTCTGTTCATTAGGAGTTACAAATCCAATGTGCTTGTTTGTTTTACGTCAGCGATTGAGAAGATTAAACGAATTGTTAACATTTCGCGACATATGTCTTCTTTCGGTCTTGATAATAGGTTTAATTCTTGAAACAGCCGTATCCTCGTGCGCGGAGAGCGGCATCCATTCGCCCCCCCCCCCCATGCAGGAGACTGTCTGATCTGGAGTATGCAAACGAGACCGAGCTGCTGATTGAAGATCCAGGTAAGTTGCAGGCTTTTGTGGGTAGTTTGAGTGCGTTTTTCACCTTCAAAGTGTAAAATGCTGCTCCAAGATTGGGTTAGCCCAGGCCCCAACCGCACTATAATTGAGAAAGTAGTAGAGGACGCGTCACAGATGAACCGTCGCAACGGATACAGAAGGCTCGGTTGGCATTTGCCAACTTGAGACATCTATGGTGCCGCCGCGAAATCCGGCTGTCCATGAAGAGTCGAGTATATGCGGAAGCAGTTAGACCTGTCCTGCTCTTCGTGGCAGAAACTTGGCCATTACAGGAACAGGATTGAAAAGATTTTAGGTGGTTGAACATCGTCGTCTACACCGCATTGCTCGAATCTAGTGGGGAAACCAGACAAGCAATGTTGAGGTTTGACGCAGTTTTCGGTAGCTGCGGTTAGCCACTGCAACAAGTGGTCGATCTCCATAGACTGTGGTGTTTGGGAAATGAATTGCTCACGTCATCAAATAGTTTGCCACGGTGCTCGTTGTTTGACGAGGCAGGTAGCGGTTAGAAAAAAGTAAAGAGCGATCAAACGAAGACCTGGCATGAGGGTATGAAAATCCTAACCAGGAGATTCGGTCATACAATCTGCAATAGGGGACTCCGAGGTCACGGTAACCGGAGTTTTGGGACACTGAGTGATATGGCTGTGTCACAAACAGTGGCGCTCGTACATCTACTCATTACCCTTGAAACNNNCCTTGAAACCCTTATCCATGTGAATTCTCTGTCTTATTTTTGACTGGTCACAACATTCCGTTCTTCCGTCGGCTCTTTATCCAAGTGAACAGTCATGAAACAGCAACCAAAACCGGCGCACGAAAGTGCATTATTAATGGTGATGAAGCCTAAAAAAGTAGAAACAATATGGGAACCTGTCCTCTCTGGTTCTTGAAACTGTTTCACGCTTCCACCATCAGTGCCCTGAACAAAATTGTTCTGAGAACCAAGTTCTTTTTGCACGCGCACAGGGGACCGCTGATTACGTCAAGCATGTACAAAGTGAAGTGGTGTTGACTCCAACTGTCGGTCATTGTCGATCGATCAGCAGACGATTAAAGGTATTCTATAAGTATTCATCCCATTTGGCTTTTGGATTTAGTTAGTTAGTTGCTAACTGGTATGATAAATTAAGTTAGGAAGATGACAAAGTCCCCTCTTTTTGTTTAAACCAGGTTGTGTAACAATTTTACCTGATTATCTGATTACAGTCACCGAAATGTAAAATACATTCCAGAAACAATTATTCCACAGATAAAAAGATTTATTATGGGAATAACTTACAAACTCATGCTTTTCTGGTCCCATAGGTTCGTGCGGTGGAGTAAGAAACAGTGATACATACAATTCTTTGTGTAAAATGTCACGTGATACGTGCGTTTTCCACCGCTTCACGCAGCTTCACTTATGTTGGAACGTAAGATGTGATAGTGTTTCATCGAGCCTCAGTTTGAAAGACTCAATGCTTGGAGCACAGACGACGTAGGA
>UZAN01058927.1:0-11694 GCA_900618425.1 Echinostoma caproni
GTGTGTGTTAGTTCATCGTTTTTTATGGGATATAGGATTTCAAAGTTTAGACCGCAAAGCATTCGCGCCTCTGACTACTATTCTAGACCATACCTCTTAGCTACTCTAACCAAGAACTATCCTCATCCCTTGGGCCCCAACCTGGAAGGGGGCTGCATCAACCGAAGCCAAACCTGAATCTTGCTTATTCACACCTCTACACCATGTCATGATCTGACTACCTGCTCCCAATGGCCTCAAAGCTGTTAACTTCCGTCATCCTCCGCCGATTGTACACTGTGCATGAGGAACAGACCCGCAGGCAGCAGATTGGGCTTTGCGCCGGTCTAAGATGCATCGATCAAATCTTCACCCTCCGGCAGTTGCTCGAGCACCGTCATGCCTATCAAAAAACCAACGATCATTGTGTTCTAAGACACCCGAGCAGTTTTCGACTCTATCGTCTGGATCATGCTATGAAACTCTCAAGCCAATCTTACAATGCTAAGGACGAACGCTTTGATAGTGTGGTGAATTGATGTCAGGAATTTACCGAGTCAGTTGTAAGTCTAAGAATGGGAATGAGCCACCAGCTTTGCATTACAAAGAGAACTTGTTATTCCGGCACATTCTGTTTAATGTGTTAGACAAAACCATGGCATTCGTTTTGTTTGAGGTTATAACTAGTATAGTGGACACAAGAGCAACAATACACTGAGGATTTGTGCTCATTTTCGATGTTGTTCTCAAGTTTCGATATGAACATATATATATATATATATATATATATGCATTGCCCACCCACTGGATCAGCGTGTTATAGGGATCGCACTAAACGATAAAGCTGGAGTCTCTATGATAGATTGGATACCCGTCAATAATCGTTTGTGCGCAATCAGACTACAGGGTTCAGTTAGTGTTCGGAAGGGTAGCAACACCAAAAGGTGTTTGTTCATCATTTCCGCCTATGCATCAACCAACTGAAGTCCTGCTTCACAAATAGACCAATTTTACCATAAACTTGTTTAACTCTTTCGGTTGAGCCGCATTTCAGATATTATAGTGCTGGCAGGTGATTTTAACGCGCAGGTTGGAAAACTGAGTGCATCCGAAGCATATCTAGGAGGCCAGTTCGCCCTCCCTGTGCAGCGAACAGAAAACAATGATCGACTACTCCAGTTCTGCGCGGATCACCGGCTGTTCTTATCTAGCGTCACATTTTGGCACAGCTCTCGCCGAACGGAAATATGGTGTTCTAGATCAACGGAAAGGTTTACCAAAATTGACCACATAACTGTAAGCTCCCGTTGCAGTGGTTCAGTAAAAAATTGCAGATCCTCATGGTCCACCTGCTTTAACATGCATTAGTTCTGTTATGCTTCACTCTTCGCCTCAACGGCCATCGACGGACATCGCCTCCTCAGTTAGCTCATCATCTGCGCAATCCACCTGTTTGCGCACGTTATGAGGAGCATGTGGGACAGGAGCTAGGAGAACAGCGACCTAGTGGAGCAGACTAACAATGGAATCATGTTGGATTTACAATGCAATCGGCATCAAACATTGCTTGTGGGTCCGAGCCCAAAGTTCACCCAAGGCATTAAATTTCTCAGAAGTCAGTAATGCCGATGGATCGAAAGCGAAAGATCCCAATCTGCCAGGATAAGCATAAGGACAGGTGTTGCCTGCAACATCAACTCAGGAAAAACCTTAAGAAAGATCGCGAAAATTAGTGGGACAAAATAGCTAGTGAAATGGAGGTAGCTCCTACATCAGGGAATAATCAGAAACTGTTTCCCCTGATACGCAGCACCGGAGGTCGTCGCATACCGGTCAGTGAAACCATTTACGATAAAATTGGACAGAGTATCTACAATAAAGAACAACGATTTGATCGCTGGGCAGATTATTTTAATGATCAGTTCGACTGGCTAAGTGCTAATGTAATCATTCCAGCAGGTGCGACGGAAACCACATGGTTGGTTACCTGCGAGCCCCCATCAGAATCCGACGTACTAAGCTGCACTCAATCACTATAGAACGTAAAGGCTGCGAGACCTGATGGGCTTCTCCCTATTCTTTTCAAGGTGGACGGTGATTCTCTTGTCGACTCAATTACCAGCTTACTTCGCAGCACTTGGTCGAAGGAGCGTATCCCTTTGTCCTGAGGTGAATCGTTGATCGTCCCAATCTTCAAGAAGGGATCATGCAACAACTGCGCTGATCACCACGGGATTATTTTCAGTTCCAATAAACACAAAGGTGTTGACTTCTGTAATACTTCGCCGCTTGACACCCTTCGGAGAGAGGAATATCCGCGATCAGCAACTCGGATTCCGACCAGGTCGAGGTTGCATCGAAAAAATCTTGCCTTTGCGTCAAGTCCTCGAATTGCGTCATGACCCTCGCTGGCCAAAAATCGCGGTGTTCCTAGACCTAAAAGGTAGGCTAAGTAAATGGTTCGAAACCCAGAACGTTGTTCGTCAAGGGTGCTCTTTTTCTCATTTTGCTATTTTTCGCCATTCCTGTTCAATTTCGTCGTAGGCGAAGTACTGGAGAACGCACTCAGCGATCTCAAAAACGTCGGTATTGAATGGGTAGCTGGAGAAAAGCTGTGCGATTTAGAGTAGGCTGATGACATCGTACGCCTGTTCGAATGTATGGAGGATGCGCAAAGCGCTCTTAATAAACTTTCCATTTCTGTTGATCCTTTCGGCATGCGCTTTGTACCTTCAAAGTGAAAAGTGATCCTACAAGACTGGATGTCGTCTACCCCAGCACTGATACTTGATGGTCAAGAATTAGCTGTAGTGTAATATTTCACCTATTTAGGTAGCTGTGTTACAAATGACGGTAGCATAGTCATTGAAGTAACCTCCCGCATTTCCAAGGCCCGAGCAGCTTACGCAGGACTGAAGCACCTTTGGTGCAAACGCGGTGTTTTGTTGAAACTGATGGGTCATGTATACTGCGCCAGTGTGCGGCCAGTTCTGCTTTATGGTTGCGAGACCTTAAATTCGTCGTCTAGAAGTCTTCAACTGCCGATGTTTACACAGTTTGGCGCGGGTTGGATCGAGCGAACGTGTAAGCAACTCTGAGGTAAGGCGTCGTGTATTTGGTAATGATTCGATCGAGAATCCGTTGTCCCATCGAATTCAGATTAGTCGGCTTCGTTGGTTAGGACACGTATTGCTCATGCCCAGCCATCGTCTGCCGCACCGCACCTTATTCACAGTTGCGGCTCCAGGTTGGAAGAAACCGCATGGAAGTCAACAGATGACGTGGAAGCGAGGCATGAAGAAATGCACAGAGCGAATGTGTCGAATCGGTGTCTCCCGTCTTCCAGGTTTGGGTCCGAATGACTCTGCAACTGGCTGGTTGGAGACACTGAATGATATGGAGACTAACCGACAGCAGTGGCGTTCTTGTTGTCATTTCTTATCAGGTCAGAATGCTTGAAAAGGTATGTATGCGCAGTTCGATTGCGTACTCTGTGTTGACCATAGAGGTTCACTTTCCTTATTTCCCTCCAATTAGGCTCAATCCCTCCCCATCTTATGCTTATCACTTGATTTGTGTACAGTGAAGTGACCAGTGAAGTTCACTACACCGTATCTCTCTATACGATGATGATGGTGATAATATATATATTTATATATATATATATATATCATGAACTAAGTGGGTTCATATAGCCATTCCATCTGTATGACGGTATACTGTGCCACCGGAAGAGAACTGCATATCAAGAACACACAATTTCACTGGCGTTCGCCATTCACTTGCTCAGAACGCAATTTTCTGAGCAAATTTACAACCCTCTTCCACGGCTTTCCCCACTGGTAGGTTAGTAAATAATGAAGCGGGATTATAGGAGTTAGGGAAGCCTTGGTGATAACCAACCGGAAATAGGAACCTCTCGTATAAATGAGATTGATCTGTTTATCCAGGCACTGAAATAATCACTGAGCGAATCGAGTGCAAAAGGATCGCCAGTTACCGAGCCTCTGTTTGTTTAAGTCATATACGGACAACACGGTCATTATGGTTACATAAATGCTTGACAATAACGGTTCTATCAGTTTATTTTTGAACACCTTTAGTCTAATTTGCCGAGTCAAGCTCTACAAATTCAGTTGCGTATGACAGTTCCTGAGATGTAGCGAGCTACTCAAAGGCCCTATCGAGATCAATATTCAACAAATCACGGAAGAATGGATTCTCAGCCGATACTCACAGGCATGTGCAAAACATCTCGATACGAAACCTTAACCAAATGCCCTTGGTAGCACTGTTGTTGAATTTCAAATTTTGACTAACGAATAGAAAGATAAACAATCAGCTTTGAATCTTACGCACAGTTTGAAAATTTGGCGGACTATTTGAAAGACCTTAATTCTATTGCACCCGAAGCGGAAGGAAGGTTTAAATGTAGAATAGTGGATCTTACCTATTAGCTAAGAGTTACAAAATCTCGCCATAACTCCATCCCAACAACACAAGACCATTTGAAAGTCGTAAAAGAGTCAAAGAATGATGATAGCGTTGTACTCTGTTCATTTGCCAAAGTAACTGAAGTAGTACATATGTACATATATGTGAGGAAAATTGAAACCATTTTCTGGAGTGGTTACCAACTCTAAGTGGATTCAAAAAGAAAGGACGAAATGAAAGTGACAGAGACAAGGATCAGTGCCTATTTGAAACAGCTTTGAAAAGGTGGAGTGATTACTATTTACGTATATAATCATTTGAGATCTCGTGGTTTACCAAGGTCGCATAAATGTGGAGTCCCTTTGCGCCCCATTCTCTCAACAATCAACCCGATTCAGTATAGATTAACTCAGTATTTGGCTAAGTAAATCCGTCCCATTCGTACGATAGTTTTCCTTGTGGGATTGTTAGATTCAGTCTGGTTGAAGGATATCCTACCTGATGTTGATTACAGCTCATGTTATAAATTTTATGAATAAATAAATGTATTTTTACTTCCTTTTTTATTTATTGAATAAACAAATGTACAATTGACATTCAGGAAGGGGGGCCGCGGATTGCCTGAGGAAACAGAAATAGGGAAGACCGGCGACAGTGGAGTGGTTCCAACCCGGAACGTCTGGGTCACAAATGAGTAACCTAACCACTTGGCCACGACCGCCAAAATTTGTTTCTCTGATAGAATCTTGGGTGTCTTGAAAATGTTTTGCATAACCAAAATCCATACGGAGTTCTGTGAGAAAATTATTTTGGTGTTTCGACGAGGAATGCGCACATTTTTCTGAGTAATAGTCACCCCTGTAAAGAAGAACATGTCAGTCATGCATTTAAGATGAAAACCTATCCCCTTAGAATTTGAATGATACTAATCATCAATAGTTCAGAAGAATGCAACAACGGGACTGGGTCATTCCACGTAGTACAAGGTGCTGTCAGCAGAATAGCAATGAAGTTCCCTGTTAGATCAACTTCGAAGTATCTACGGAATGGTTTGACTAAGGGGAAGAGCGATTTTGAGTAACTAGTAATTATCATTCGAGAAAAAATTGTTTTGAATACTGATGAGATGCAAAACCATCCTCAAGATATCTGATGCACTATCTGCTTTGAGACTTGAACGCCGAGAATCATCGAACACTAGTAATCAAAATTCTAGAACTATATCACACTGGAATGCTACCATGTCGACTTTTGACTTTTAATCTCTAAAGAGATAGAAGTTTCGGAAATAAGGGGGGAAATACAGTTTCTGATATAAGAACAATGCCCTGCTGAATGAATAATCTCCCGTATCGGAAATAATCTCATGTATATATCATACTGAAGCCGCTCCATAGGATCGTTATTCCCAATGCAGGGTAGTATTTTCAAAACTCCGGAATAAACTACTCATTAGTAGTTGAAATGTTTTAATATAAATAGGCATTTCCAGATGGAGATCACCACGACATATAGAGAGAGATAAGACCAAGACAATGTATGCATACATGCATATCTGGCCGCGACCAAGTAGTCAGTTTAATGGCTTATTTTTGCGCATGTTCTAGAGGAAAAGGCTCAATCCCTACTACTCCCACGACAAATATAAATGATTGGTTCCACCGCGGCTGAACATTTACCTGGCAGCAGCGCACCGGATGCGCTTATCAATTTTAACTTGGCCGTTCTCGGTCGGGACACCGACACCAGCAGTTGCTAGGATTCTGGGCTTGCCGAATAGGTGGTTGTTTGTGTAAAGAGACACTAATGATCTTGTTCAGACATTTTTGCAGATGGTTGAAAAATTGCGTCAGTTTGTAAGGCCCAAATTGTACCTTGGACAGAAAATTTATTTCTCCTGTAGAGCCAAAGTCACGTTTGTAGGCTACTGATCTGGTGAAGAATATAGTTTCAATGTCTGAGGATTATTACACACATTGTAGAGTGGCAGACCGAGCATCTCGAGATGTTCAATCCAGTCGATCTCCAGCACGTTGAGATTCGGATGATCGATTAGGTAACAAGCTCCCACAAATCGGTGTGCTTTGAATCATACATCACAAGTTATTTCTCCAGTGAGCAGCACTTGCTTGTCGGCCTCGTTCTTGACTGTTTCGTTTGGTTTGATCATATGGGGTCGTCCGATTACACCTTGGATGTGTGATGGGAAATAGTGGTCCTATCTGACGGTGTATACACCTGGAGTTTTACTGGTATGCCGTTTGCCAGGATTGATAAATATTTCCTCCAAGTTTTAGAAGTTTTTTCTGAATGTGGTCAGTATGGAATGTGATTTGGGGTCAGATATTGATTGGAGTTGTCCGAAATGTCCCGGTTTACTTTTCTGCCTGTCTCTGGAATTCCGATTGGCACGACAATGATCTTCCTTGTGGCCCCATTTTTGAAATTTCTGGCAGGTGTCCTTTTTAAATGGACAAAAATACCCCTCACTGCAGTGCCAACACTTGGCTTGAGGTTTGTGTGATGCTGGTTTTTAAGGCCTGTTCCGGTCGGGGCATTGACATGTTGACTGCGTGAACATGTGTGGTCTTGGTGCGTCCCACAATGGCCGAATTATGTTTCTCATTCTTCAACCTTTGACACTCATCGGTCAATGTTTTTATTGCGACATTAGAATCTTGTTCAGTCATGTTCAGTAGACTTAGTCTGCTCACTGTGGCCTGAGGCGACTGGAATCCGCAGACGAAAATAAGACAGTTTCTATTGTCTTCTGTCATCTGCCAGAGTGACTCCTTCACACTCCCGATTCACCATACTGGAATACGTGGTAAAATCAACGGAGTTGCTTTGCACGAATTTCATGCACTGATATCTTGTGTTGAACAACAATAAATTTATGCAAAATGTGTCTTTGAGTTACCACACAGAGTCCTCAAATGAGAAATCTCGGGTGCTTTTAGATAGAACACTATCTACATAGTGCTTGTGTTCTGTGATACCGAGTTTCTGTAAAATTATCCGTACCTTCTATGCATCATCCACTGCGGAAACTACCCTTCCCCCCCCGGAATGTATTCCTCCACGTTCTGAAACACGATTCAAAGTTGACTCTTACCTCCGAGTGATACTAGTCATACTAGCCGCAAACAAATCAGCATAACTGGACTGAAGGGTAGTACAAATCAGACTTGGACGAATGCAAATTGAACTATCGCAGTATTGTGTCCATCAAATTCAAATGTGCCACCTGAGATTGTGCCTGGGCATTTTGCAGAATTGCTTGCATGCCGTTTCCGAAAATGACATATTTGGATTGGATAGAATTTAAACCTGTGGACAAATTGTTGTAACCGCACAGAATCTTCTCAATACTGAATACTATAAGGATTGTCTTTCGGTAACGTTTCTTATCCAGATGGGAACTCTACAGGTAGTGAACTAGAACATAGCTGAAAGTGTGTAGGACTTCATTTATTATGCAAAAATATTGATTAGTTATGGGAAATAGAGAGAGAACATGGGAATGCATATATCCAAGGATTGATTGGATGGATTATTGTCAACCATCTTTATTGGTTGTCAGTTTCGACCAATCAGTAGATTTTACCTTTCTTTACTTTGTTTGGTTGTTCCAGAGAAAAGCACTTATCAGGGAGTATACCGTCTTCGTGACAATTGCTCCTACCAGTTTCGGTCTTTAATCACGTGACTGTGTATTGAAGCACAAACTAGATCCGGATGATAAAAGAACGTACTAAGGTGAACTATCTCAGATAATTCATTTGGTACCGATAAAAACACCGACTTGGGTTTAATTTTAAACTGAAGAAGGAGCAAGGGGTTTTGAAAATCTGATCGAAGCAGATCGTGAAGCATGTGCTGCTGTGATGGAAGCTAATGAATTAAGGAGGATAATAATGAACTGGAAGAAGAAAATTTTCTGCCACGAGGCACGCAGACATGGAGGACGGAAAGTCGCTAGAGACAATGTTCCAAATAGACGGTGATGGACAAGGCTATGTTTACAATCTAGCATACGACAACCGCCCACTGTATACATGATAATAATCCAAACGCAGAGCTATCAATCGATTTCTCGTTCGCACCGTACAAACCAAACCCGTGAGAAAAGGTTTAACAGTGGCAGCACTCGCCAATTTTTGACGGAGAATGTCAAAAATGATACTGTGTGGACAGGAATATATACTTGAGCGTACACGTGACTTGCTTTTGAACGAACTCAATAGGCGCGTGTTCGCCTACAGACCTTCACTACTTCATTGTTATCATGACGGAACAACACCAACGCGGTGACGTTTTTATGATTAAGTAGTTTCGCTCACGGATGCGTGAAATGGTAGATTAATGAACCGAAATCAATGACGGCCTCCAGTTGTACGAAACACTCACGTTACCGACGGGCACCAGATCCGCATTAATTTTCGTGATTAAAACGTTACTACTCATGAGTAGTATATCATTTTACCCACTACATACGCATGAGTCAAACGAAGTAATGGTCCATATATTACCACCTTTTTTCCCGTTCAATTAAAAGCTCGCTGGGTTACCGATCACCATAACCTTATTTACTTCATACCTATCATTGAAAATATTCATACGCAATGTTACGCAAACAAAATCCCAGTAAAGACTTCTCATCTCCATCCGACAGTTAAATTCACATGTTTATGGTGGAGGATTTGGTTCGATGGCGATTGTGTTTTGCAATATGGTAAAAAAACGGCCTGATCAGCTTCCTGGTGGCCGAGTGATTAGCATGCTTGCGTTGTGCCTGTGAGGTTTCGGGATCGATATCCTGTTGGGTCTGTGGATTCGCTCTACTCTCATGAGACCCAACCAGGTCGAATCAGCTGTCCGGTGCTTCCTAGCTCTTCGGTTCACGTTTCATTTGTTCATTTTACAACGGAAGACAGATATATTCAGTCTGTTTATTTGTTCACTTAAAGCATTCCTTTTCGCTACCTCAATCACGCGCCAGGTAGAGCAGCGGTGATTTTCAATAACCATGTATGTAGTATTTGACTACCTAAATGCTTGTCAGTAGCTAGTGTCGAACACCGCTATTCAGGCCTTTCAATAAATTTATTCCTCACCACGGGCAGAATTCTGCTCTGTAAAATTTGCTGTGTAACAATGTAATTTGAGTAAGATCACCGAATAATTTGTCCACATTACTTTGGTTCCTCATATATGTATGTACCATTTGCTCACTTCACTTGTCCTGGCCTCAATCTGAAACAATCAACTGAAACGGTCGTGATCTTTGGTAGAAAAAAGGCCGGATTGAGCAGGTGAATGGCTACCATGTTAGTTGTTGTTCGATAGCCCTGATGAAAAGCTTTCGATGAATTTTGTGACACTCAGTAGATCACCTTGGATGAGTCCTCGTTTGCTTATTGGCTTAATGGCTTAATAGCCTGTGCCTGCATTTGAAAGCGCTTTCCTTGTACCCGTACTCAATTAAACCTGGTTGTGCTCTTTGAATCTTGGCGATAATGGTCCAATCGCTCTTCCCATTAGGCTTGCCAAACATGAGCAAAGAATATGGTAAATGTTCATAGCTGAGGAGTGGACAGGCCATGAATTTTTAAGATTTTCGAACACCATTCGTTGGCTTGCGAACTGGGTATGTAGCTTTTTAGTAGGTCTTTTCTAATCGGTGTGTTTATAACTCATAAATGGCAAACAAAATGCGAAGCTCGACGAACAGGAGAAAATGAACTTAAAATCTCCTTTAAGAAGTAGCTTTATACAGAACTTTTCACCGTTGTCACAAGTGCTCTCGGAGCCCATTCGGCCAGGTTCTTCGAGACGAGTCGTTCCGAGTAACTGTTGTCAAAGAGGGCTATATATTTTCCAGTTCCTGAGGTAGAAAGTCTTGTGAACAAACTATCCTTACTCGACACGCTAGGGTTTTAACTAAGTTTCTCTTCAGTTCCAATTTTTTTACGGAAAACAGAGCGTTTTACCTCACTTGTGTCTTGTGATGTTTGTATTTGGGGAATGAACATAACCTCGTAAAGGCCATTCGGATATAAACCTGATAATGGTGTGGATACTACTGAGGTATTTAAAAGCGGTTCTATGTATCTTTGGTTTTCGATCAAGATGAAAATATACTCCATACACAGACCATCGGATTCTCATTATATCTCGTAAGTTCCCATTTTACAACGTGGTAAAAAATGTATCCGCTCATAGAGGTTCGAAGGGCGATTCCATAGCAACACAGTCCGTTTTGGACGATAGATCTCTTCGTTAAAACCTAACTGGATGCGGTAGATGCGATGCAATAATAACTCTTTCAAATTATCCACCTCGATAGCAAGGTTTATCTCATTTTCTCTGATTTAGTCACATTGGTGTGTAATGATTTCCAAAATTGCCACATGTGCTTTGTCAATATCGTTCTCCTTAATCAGGTATTTGAATTCACATGTATCTTTGAGATTGTATTGTATTGTATTTCCGGACCGATTTCAGTTAATTTACAAGCCCACAGAGTAAATTTATGGTAAGGCGGTGCAATCATGCCTAATATTGATCTCAATGGGACATTTGGTTTATGTAGTAATTACGGTAGACCGTAGAGTTGCGGACTTGAGGTAGCCGTTCGTTGTAGTCAGTCAGCTATTACTTTGGAAACGCAATTGTGATCCCTGAGTATTTCCAAGGGAGTTCTAAATCGTTCTTCCGCTACATTCATCCGAATCTTTTCTCCCTCATTCTTTCTAGATTTTGAGGGGTCGTTCAAAATCACACTGAACGAATTTGTTCGGTCCAAACGATAGTTTCTCGTAAGCAAATGACGTGCGATGGAACAGGTTGGTGGCTTCCAAACAGGTGACCTTCGATATGTGGANTTTAATGTGTCCACCCAGCGTGGAATATGTTCAGTCACTCGTTGCCTAACTTGGTCTATCTGGTCGCCCTAGGTAAGTGACCAAACACACACTGACGTGAAGAGATAAAAGCGTGATTTGACACGAACTGACTTATGCTCACCGTTTGGCCAAGGGGGTATCGGTTCCTCGCTTCTGACTGTGTGGAGAAACAAAAACCCGTAGGTAAGCATTTGATTTTAACACCTCGTTGAGAAGCTCTATTGCAACGTGATTGTTGTTCTGTGATGCCAAACCTTCTAGCCCTATCATGCATAGTTCTAACCAGTCCATGTTTGTAGTTCAGCGGGAAGAAATTTGAGAAGTGTGAGTATTGATCAGATCGAGTATGTTTTCAATGCACTGATCTGTCCAC
>UZAN01058930.1:0-11691 GCA_900618425.1 Echinostoma caproni
AAGAATTGATGCCGAAGCATTTATTACAACTCGATCAACAACCACAAACAAATTCAACACAGATAACGTTTAACAAGCTCTTCGGTACGAAGAGGTAATTTTGAATAATTCGGATATACCAACATCCGATGTAACTGCACCCATGAGTACGGTGCATAAACGCAAAAGGTATGTCTGGCATTCACAGGTACCTAGTATTTTTCAAAATACCTGTTAGTCTACCTGATTATGAGTTAGCTGCAAGTGTACCGAAAAAACGCGGCAGCATTACTTCAAGGATATCAGCCCTCCGGTGAAGCCAGTGGAACCAATTACGACCGCAAGCACTCACATCTGGTACTTCACATATTTTATAAATATAATCTTCCAATCCTAATAGATCATCTCTAGCCACACTAGATCCTGGGCAATTACCATCTACCATTGTGAAAGGAAACGCTAATTCAGGATATGTCTTTAGTAAACCATGTGTAACAAATATGCAGCTCTTCTTTCAGTGACCTCATCAGTCCTAGTAGGTGGACGGCACAGTCAAGGTAAGACAAAACATAAATAGTTAACCGTTGTAGTTCACGATTATAGGTCGGTTATTTGGACAGTGACGAGAACAAGAAGCCACTTCCAGATCTACTGTCGAATTCAACACAAAGAAATGATTATTGACATTAATAATTTATGGTGCTGCATGCAGCTCAAAGAAGGTTTGCTCAAAGCCACCTTTCATAACAATAGAGAGCGATTTGCTGGCAGAGCTTGGTAAGAAATTTTGTCACAGGTCTAACGTTCGTGTTATTTCAGTGGGCGATGTTAAAATAACCCACGCTAAAATTGACCGAACGGAACAGTTGATGTATCTCATGTGTGCCGAAAACAATGCACTTTCACGAAGTTGAATTTGCTCCGTGCAAATTGATTTACCAGTTCAAACATTAGACCATTTCTACGTACTTGAGGAAGAACTGCGCAATACTGAGAAATCTAATGATTTCGTAAGTTGCCGTAGAAGAATTTTTACCGTTTATTCCAATAAAGATGACCTATCTCACTTCGTGCGGTGGTGAAACCATCAGAGATTCCATTCGGGCAATGGTTCACACAGTTTTTACCTTATGCCGTGAACTCAACTGGAACGGCATACATGGTCGAGCTCCCCTGTCTAGATCTTCCGTGACCCATTGCATCCTAGGTGAGTGAATAAATTTTATCACTTTTTTTAACGTTGGTTATATGCAAAAGGAAACATTAAATCTCTTTTGATTTCAGATGCCGTGTACAACCTACAATATGATACGTTCTCCAGAGAAGCTGCCAGCAAGATAATGAAAAGATTTATTCAAAGGAATCGCTGTAGATAAGTTATGATATATTTTTGTCCATTTTGTACAGTTTTTTACAATTTCTATTTATAAATGTATTACGATGTTGAATCCGTGGTTTTTTCATTACGTACTGGAAGGTATCTAAGCGAGAAAATGTAACATTACGTGTACAATGCCAAAGAGCATTAGGCTTCACGAGTGTTTATAAGCATCCCGGCAAAGGGATAGACATATCGGATGAAGTCCGGTGAATCGCTTTATCAGGTAGCAATTTCAAGCGTAAACGATCACCGGTTGAAGTCATTTTTGTAGCTCTTTCTTAGTCGATTTGTATCAATCTGGTCAAAAAAAGACGAAGAAGTCTGTAACATTATAGCGATCTGGTAACGATTTTGCAGCATTTTAGTAGCGGTATAGTAGCACTTGAGTAATCAGATATTGGTCCATTTTGCTAGCACCTGCTAACACCAAGTAGCGATATTTTGCTACAAAATCACCCCGCTAGCTAAAAGACTCCGATTTGACTACTGAAGTGCTACTAAACCGCTACGGACATCCTACCTGATCGCTGCCAGATTGCTATAACTGGACAGATTTTGTAGACTTTTTTGATCCAAATCGCTACGATTCGACTAATAAAACGCTACCAGAACGACTTAAAGCGGCTGGGGAGTGCACCCCAAATTGCTTGCTTAATTTTGGGTCATTAGAGAAGCGGATACTGTTAAATGTTTTGTGTATTGTTTTAGACATTTTTAACATATAAATCACTTCTTTCTTCTATGATATATGAGAGTCGACTTTTACGTGGTTTGTTTTAAGTTGTGACCTTGAAACATGTCGGAAGTATTGAAAATATATCTGTGGTGTGAAATCGAAAATGATTGACATCCAATAATCGAATACCGAATTGCCGTTAACCACCACTCTCCCATTTCCATTTACAGGCTGTAAAAACTGCGTGGCGCCTGACACCGTGATAGAAGACACCGAGGGCAAAGACCAAAACAGCACCCACAAGTAACAATATCATTTTGTATTGTGACCATTCCATATCCCTATAGTGTTGCTACGTTTTGCATCAGTATAACTTCTTTCGAACCTTTTAAGTCTTCTCCTTGCTTGGAACATACTACATATCGGATGTTACACCTAATTCAAGGACAGGTGTGTGTGGAGTATGTGTATGAACGCCATTTATTGCCTCAAACACGTACGTGTGCATGTGGTCGTACCATTAATATTCAGGAGTTCCACCGCAGCCCGGATAGATTTGCTTTCCGATGCAAACATTGCAAGAAAAGAATATCCACTCGAAATGTTTCTCGTATCGTTTTCACTTGATTCACTTGGCTAAACTCCGTGGCACATGCTGATCAGCAGTTGTGTCTGCTTTCTAAACCAAATTCTTATCAGTACACGGAATCAGCTTCAAAGCTGGATCTGTGGAACACAATTAATTCTGGTATATACTTATACACGTATTGTGATCCAATAATCCCAACTCGAAATCCTTTGGGCGTTAGATTTACCTTCCAGAGTTCTTAGTATTTTTGCTCCATGCTCTCATTGCGATCCCTCTGATCCTGCTCCTATCCTTGGCGCATTCTGATTGAGCATGAATGTTTTACTTTCAAATCCGCCGTGGTTTCACCGAGAACTGCGGGCGTGCCTCCGGCAGCGGAATAAAGCCTGGTCCAGGTACCGTGTAACAGGTGCAGGATATGAGGAATATCGATGTATTCGGAATCATTGTACTGCACTAAAAAAATGCAAGAGGACCAGATTCGAGGAACGATTAGCATCGGATTCAGTACAAGCACCAAAGGGATGGTATGCCTACCTCAGGCGAAGAATCAGAGCAATGCCTGGTCTCCCGACTCTCGCCAAAGATGGAGCACTAGCTGAAAAAGATGAGGACAAAGCCGAGATGCTGGCATCACATTATGCCTCAGTGTACACCCCAGCTACCAGCACAATGACACATCTACTGGACACTGACACTGCGCTGAACTGGACCCCAGTTACAATCGAAGAGGTGGCCCTGGAGCTGCGCCGACTAAAGGTTCAGCAGTCACCTGGACCTGATGGTGTGCATCTACTGATCATGAAGAAGCTGGCAGATGAACTTGCAGCGTTACCGTGCAATCTGTTCAATGTCATTCACTCAAGGGCGTTTACCGCGGTAGTGGAAGGACGCTGTCCTTGTTCCACTGCCCAAAGTTGGGGATAGGAGTGACCCTGGGAACTGCCGACCAGTCAGCCTTACCAGCGTTGTGGGTAAAGTAATGGAGTGACTGGTGGTTGCACGGCTTGAGCAGTATTTGGTGAGCCACGGNGCCACGGTCATCTGTGCCACCAACAACACGTTTTCCGGCCGAGTCGCTCATGTCTCTCAAATTTGCTACTTGCACGTGAATGCTTGACCGAGGACAAGGCTAAAGGACACGAAACGGATATCATCTTCGTGGACTTCAGCAAGGCCTTCGACCGCACGACCTCCTGCGAAAGCTGTCCAAACTAGGTGTAGATGTGGTCATGCGGAATTGGCTGCCAGACTTCTTCATCGACCGGAAATTCTGCGTCCGTGTTGGCAAATCGATTTCTGCATAGTATTCCGCTCCCAGTGGGATCCCCCAAGGCTTGGTTCTTGGTCCATTGCTCTTTGTGGTTTATGTGAATAACCTGCCTGGTCAACTGTGCAGCCCATCCCCCATGTATGCGGATGACATCAAAATCTGGCGTACAATCAAGGATCCGAATGATCGAAGTTCTCTTCAAGCGGATTTGAACAACCCGGCTCTATGGGCGTACACCTGGGTTCTTCCAGTCAACACAGCAAAGTGTGCTCACCTGCATTGGGAGCGTGCTGACTCAGAGGCAGTCTGCAACTTCCAGGGAACCACATTGCGCAGAACATCGTGCGAACGAGACCTGGGTGTTATGGTCACGTCATCACTAAAGATCCGAGAAAACACCGATCGGGTCTGTGCTAGCGCATAGAGCATTCTGGGGCCTATTCGGCGGTCTATCAACCAGCTCACGATGAACGCTTTCAGGCTGCTGTATGCTTCCCATGTCAGACCAAGAATTGAGTATGGTGGTGCGGCGACATACCCCTACACGGCCGGTGAACTGGATAAGTTGGAGCGTGTACAACGTGCTACCACTAGACTCGTTGTTGGACTATGCGGGACCATCTATGAAGGTCGTCCACAAGCTACTGGCATGTTTCCAATTGCGTATCGACGCCTCATGGGAGATCTCATTTGCCTGAGGAAGATCCTGAGAGGTGATATGGGCTCGGAGCTGCAACAGCACTTCCATTTACGGACAGAGCACCGCACGTGGGGGCACTCTCTCACGTGGCGGAAAATTCAGTAACTTGGTCTTCCGTTAGTCTACCGACTCTCGCGTAGGTCAACAACACTCTGGAATTCCCTTCCAGCGACCGTGGTGGAGGAGGAGACAGACGCTGCTTTCAAACGGCGTCTGGATGAGCACCTGAAGGGGCTATGGAGGAACGAACACTTGTGATCGAACGTTCGACCCAATGGCGATGGGGCTTACACGGGCATTCTGCCCTCTGCCATCAATCTTGAATACTGAAGAGTGAACTCCTCTCTAATCAGTTCACTGGTCGAGTTTCAAAGCCAGGTCAGCGGAACACAAACCTTTTACTTGACACCCTACACCAGTTTTGTCAACTACAATTCTTTACATTTCAGTTCCGTCCTGTCAAGTCAATCCTACTGATCAACCCCAGTCCATTTTTCCTCTGCATATATTTATTTATATATATACACTTTCGTGAATTAAACCTCTCTTCGTATTCATTCGTAACATGCTGTTTACCCCGCTCTCCCGTTCTCAGCTGGGTATTAACTCAGACTGCTGAGTTTCGCTTTTTTGTTTCAGATTCGGTTGGCTTGGGCCCGACGAATATTTGGGGTCTTTTTCTTATTACACAAAGTGAATTACAGTAAAAGGGGAAATCCACATAAGAAAATAGCATGCTGTAGGAGGGAGAGTAAGGTAACATTCAAATAAGGTCCAGTTTATTGATTCTGCGTTTAAAATTTGTAAGGTTGTAAGTTGGGGGGGACTAATAAGGGGTAGTGTTCCACAGTTTGGCAGTTCTGGGGAAAATGAAGATCGGAGTAGAGAGGTACGACATCTGGGAACAGAAACCTGATAAGGATGACTAGATGCCTGTGTAAGGGATGGACGGGTAAATGTTGCAGTAAGAGGAACTGCCGAGGCAAGTTCTGAAGAACAAAACCCAAAGTAGTTATTGTAGAAAAGGGACAAAGAAGCAACGTCCCAGCGAAGAGCTAGCGACTGTAGATTGGATATTAGAGAAGGATCATCGATTAGCCGGATGGCCTTTCGTTGAACACAGTCAAGAAGGGAAAGGGAAGAGGACGAAGCCTCACCCCACACGTGACTACAGTATTCAAGAGCAGGGCGGATTTAAGCTTGTACAATAGAAGGTGAGCTGGGGTGAAAAAACTTCTGGCGCGAAAAAGAAATCCGACCTAGCGCACAACACGAGAAGCAAGCTTAGCTATGAAAGGGGACCAGCATAAAGAAGAAGTTATAGGCAGTCCAAGAAGGGAAACAGAGTCTGTGGAACGCAGTTGGGTGAAATCAAAACATAAATGGGGGGGAGAAGGAATGGTGTTTTAGAGAAATTAAAAGAAGCGATGTTTTAGAACTATTGAACAAAACGTGGTTTGCAATGCCCCAGGAGGAGATGTGTTCGAGATCAAAGTACAGTGACATTAACTGCGCTACGGTTACCATTGAAGTTGGTTTGAGCATGGCGAGCAGTGCGGTAAGAAAGAGAGCAGTGGAGGGTAACGCCACCAGCAAAAGAATGGATCGGTCAGTAGTATGGGAAGGAGATCATTGATAAACAGAAGGAAGGGGGTGGGCGCAAGTACTGAACCTTGGGGAACACCAGTGTTTACAGGGAATGGCTGGGATAGAAACCCATCAACTCGGACGGAGATGGTTCGCTTACTGAGGAGTCTTGATATCCACGCTACGAGCGCTGGAGGGAACCCGAACATGGATAGTTTCGCCAGCAGACCTTCGTGCCAAACTCGGTCGAAGGCCTTTGAGATGTCAAGCGAGACCAAGTGTGTTTCACCGTAGTTATCGAGTGAAGCTGACCAGGATCGAGAGACAAGTGTCAGAAGGTCACCGGTGGAGCGTCGCGGTCGAAAGCCATACTGGCGGTGGCACAGTAATCCTTCGCGTTCAAGGAACATGCGTAGCTGGTAAGAAATGATAGATTCAAATACTTTCGAAGGAACAGATGTGAGAGAAATGGGTTGATATTTGTTGGGGTTAGAAGAATCACCGCGTTTGGGAACGGGAAAAATCACGGCTTGTTTCCAAGGGGTTGGAAAGAAAGAAAGTTGGAGGGAAAGACTGAAAAGACGACGTAAAACAGGGGCCAGCTCGGGAGCACACATGTTGAGGACGATGGGTGTAATACTGTCCGGACCGGGTGGTTTGTTTGCGTTTAGAGAGCATAATGTTTGGCGGAGTTTCCTGATGCTGATATGAGGTAGAAAAGGGTTGCCAGTAAAGGAAGAAGATAGAGGTGTAGTTAAATGGAGTAAGGTGGAAATGGCGGCAAACTGGGAAGCAAAACCCTCAGCTTTCTCGTGTGGTTGACATACAAGATCATCAGAGGTATTACAGATAGAGGGGAAGTTGGAAGGGTAGAAATTACGGGAAACTGTTTTGGCAAGGGACCAAAATGTTCGCCGGACGAGACCAAGTTTTCGACTTTGCGGCGAACGAAGCGTTCTTTGGTTCTCTGAATGGTAATCGAGCATTTGTTCCTAGCTTGCACGAAGCGATGGTGGAAGAGAGGAGTGGGCGATCGGCGCCAGCGGCGGAAGGCTGAACGTTTAAGACGTGCAGCACGGTCGCATGCATCGTTAAACCACTCAGGGAATTTGGGTTTGTCGGGTTTGGAAAAGTGTGGAATAAAAAGATGCAATGGTTGTATCCACCGTTCAGACTACTTGCGTCAGCATTCCGGACCAGGTTGAGGATCACACCCCGTGTCTCACCTAAAAGATGTTTTAAGGTTGGGTGTCTAGCGTGTAGTCAGTCCCACATCGAAGCAACCAACGCCTAAATAATTTAAATCAATCCATTGCCGATCAAAGTCCCGGAACCCAAATGGATGTGCTCTCAGAATCAAGCTGTGATGCAGCTGACAGAGAAACATGTATTTGAGAACTGTATAAACTTGCTGTACCCCTCTTACCNTCTCCTCCAATTATTAGTCTCACAGACCATCGCTCCTTGTTTTGCTTCCATTAATTTCGCACTTTGAATCCTCTCGATACAAGGTTTACCCTTTATTTTCCGTTTGACATACTCACCCAGTGTATTCCTCCATCCTCCAAATCAACGTATGTGACCTTGCCTGCTTTGTGTTCTATTTGCACTGCGTTTTCATTCCGGTTCCCCACCGTCTCCATTGTGTATATCTTCTAATGTGACCTTCTATATATCTGCACCTTTGATGTACATATGACTATTTTGAACATATAATCATGCTCTGTGCATGCTTCACAGGCTTCGTAAAATATAAATTATTATTATTATTTATTGAATAACAACGTGGGTGAAGTCGGAAACAGATTTGGAAACATCCGAAGAGAAACAACAATCGTCCCAGGAATAATCCGCTAGTAAGTCACGGAAACCGTCCCAGTTGGCTGAGTTGTAGCGCCAGAATGTCTCGAAGTGGGTGGTGGTTCAGAGTTTGAAAATCTAATGGAGCAGGAAACAATACAGTGATCTGATGAACCAAGAGGAGGGAGGGTACGAATATCTGAGAAGAAAGAAGAGGCCGAAGTGAGAATTAGATCGAGTGTGTGGGTTCAATCGCCCGCGCGATCAGGGACATTTGAGGGGAGGTCAACTAGTTGGCTCAGGTTGTTGACCAAGGCGAAGTGTTCGGCTTCGCGCCCCAAAGGAGAAGTAGCGGATGAATGTATCAACCAGTCCTGATTGTGAACGTTAAAATCTCCCAAGATGGTAATATGACAGTTGGGGTCGGTTGCAAACAAATTTTTAATGTTGGAAGATAGGTAATCAAAGATGGTAGAATCGCCGCTATTGGGGGAACGATAAAGAACACAATAGTAATGAATAAAGGAAGGAAGTCGGAGTTTCAGCCACAGCAACTGAAATTCACGATTGGAAAAGTCAAGATTTGGGATCCTGGAGGCGGAGACTGACTGGTGAATAAAGGCGCAGACACCAGCTTTTGGGAGAAAGGAGGAATGGAGAGTGTAGTTAGGGAATTGAAAATGGGTGGTGTCTGACGAGGGGGAGATTTGTGTTTCGGTCAAGAAAAGGGCGAGCGGAGAAGAAGAATGGAGAAAGTGGTGTACAGAATCAATATTGCGGGTCAGTCCGCAAATGTTAGTGAGGATGATGAGTGCTTGTTTACTGTCTGATTGCGTAGGGTGAGTGAGTCTACACCCACAATGGACAATCTGGCTCCAGCAAGGGTTGTCGGGCCCGGTTGTAACCACCGTTTAAACTACATGCGTCTGCATTCCGGACCAGGTTGAGGATCACACCCCGTGTCTCACCTAAAAGATGTTTTAAGGTTGGGTGTCTAGCGTGTAGTCAGTCCTACATAAAAGCAACCAACGCCTAAATAACATAAATAATATAAACCAGACAATTCGTTAACGGTGAAGCTCCGAAATCTCGTATTCCTTGTCCACAGAATTCAGTCTATCTTTATCGATCCTTGAAACAGTTTATTTACAATCCATTTGTCGTCCTGCTGTATTCCGTTGCACTTCCTTGGTTCGACCGCAGCTCTTACTCTGAAATTCTAAAGCTTTCACATTCACTACCCTCTTTCTATCCTTCGAACTCGTTTCCGCGCATTACCTCCCGAGCGGATATTTTCAACTCCAGCTCCGTGTCTTCCTCAATGTTCTTCATAATACAATCGTCTTCGTTGATGTGATCTCTATAACAGATCACCCCCCAGCACTCCATTATACGACCTTGTCCGCTTTGTGTTTCTTTTTTACCGCAATGCATGGTTACGATGTCTTCTGTACCCGATTGAAAATTACGTTTTTCCCCTCTCTGTACAATTAACCTTTGTTTGGACCGTCAATTTTACATTGTTGTACATTTGAAGATGCTCACTAGCATACTTTACGGGCTTCGTGAAATACAACGTTATTATTATTAATAATAACATTATTCGAAAAATCAAGGCTTCCATTAACCACTTTATTGGAATTATTTTTCTACTTCGTAATGGAGGAGCCGGGGACACGTGCCGCTGCTTTGGCAAAGGTTTTACGCAAGAGTGCCATTCAGTGGTGGAGTTATTTGCAGAAATGTGTTCTTTAGTGATGTGTTCACTATCAGCGAAACTGGAGTGAGTCGGTAGCATTGTGGAAGTGGAGAAAGTGTTGTCAAAAGTAAATATGGTAGAGGTCGTCCGGTACCTACTGTGTGAATGTTCGGGATGTACGACCGAAACCTGAAAAAAGAATATTTCCAAAGTGTGGAGAACCGCTGTACGGAGGTTCTCTTGCCCATCATACAACGTTGGGTCCAACCTGGAACCACAATTTACACCGATCAGTGGACAGACTACTGATCACTTGGTCTCCTAGGTTACATACATGTGTGTCCACCAGTCAGACGGTTTCGTCAACCCCAGAACTGATGTTCATACTAACATTGTTGAGTCCTTTTGGAGCCACATCAAAAGGCGATTGAAAAACGTTATGGGGTCAGTCGGAGATGTGATATGGGAACATCTAGAAGAAGTACAGTAACGAATGTGGTTCAATTTTTCTGTACAGACACTTAATAATGACATCGATATTTATTTGCAACATGTTGCGCAGTTGTGTCCTTCCTGAATATCATTTACCATTTATTACATTACCTTTATTAATTATTTCTGTCCTTCTATTTGCTGCGCAGAGAAGGGACAATGTTTTTATTACATAGTATTTTTATTTTTACGAAAATTGCCGCGGGGGTGGGTGGGTGCCGGATGATAACATGAGCCTAGAAGACACCGTAAAGATCCATTGTGGTGAAAAAGAAACACAAAGCGGACAAGGTCACATAATGGAGTACTGTGCATGGTCTGTCAGGGAGAGTACATCAATGTAAACGATTGTCTTATGAAGTACATTTGTGAAGACACAGAACTAGAGGTGGAAAAATTCGCTCGGGAGATAATGCGCGGAAAGGAGTTCGAAGAACAGGAGGAGAACAGTCAAAGTAGAAGATTTACAAATTTTGAAGGAAGAGCCAAGGAAATGCAAAGTGATACAGAAGGACGGCAAGTGGCGTATAAATAAACTGTTTCAAAAATCGATACAGATGGAATATCTTCTGTGAACAAGGAATAATGGGCTACCACTGAGTCTGTAATGAAAGGAAAATACTCGGCAATCTGGGGTGAAAACCCAGCTGATGAACGGAAAGGAAGAAAACCAGAAACCAGCAAAATAATGCGAAAATTGCATAAAAGGAAGGTGAAATCCTGTAAAGCTACGGGTTCCTTCAAAAGAATTTATTCACCAGGAGGTCACAGGTAGAAAGAACCTTAGAAGTGACCTGGGGTGGGAAATTTAGTCAATGTAGCAGATTTGGTGCTTTAGTCTTAAAAGGAATTCATTATGGGGTTTCCACTCCATTTCTTGAGCTTTTTGACTCAAGAAGTGTACTACGTGTAACGAAAGATTAGGTCAGGACGACATTGGTGATGAATCATCAAGTGGATATAAGCACTCAAGCTATTTAAAACTGACTGCCGAACTCAGAAATGGTGCTAACATCATTCACAATACCGGCATGCGAAATCCGCTTATGAAGCGTCACGGAGTCGAAACGTTTCCTGGTCGTTCAGACTGAAGCAGTCTCCTTTTCATTCGTTACTCAGACGTTGGCTTACGACTTACCGTCATTGACCATTTATTCCTGTGTTATGTTTGTGTCTCCCGAAGTGATCAACGAGCAACGCGTAGCCAAAATCGGATCCCAAAACGTCAATAAAACAAACGATCCAGCAAGTTTTTACGGTACTGCATAATAATAAACGATCAAGTAGGCAAATAATATATGTACAAACCTCAAAGTGATCGCGAAACAACCTGAAAACAAGAGCCAAGTGTTACTGTGAGCGTAATTCAAAAAATATGAACGGAAGAAAAGGAGTATGAAGAAGAACAACACGCTCACCTTCACGTTGCACACGAACGAGCCAAATGTGAGCGCTCAGGTCGCGATTGAAAGAAGTCGGGTACGAATGAAGCAGATAAACGAACAAAGTCAAACG
>UZAN01058943.1:0-11684 GCA_900618425.1 Echinostoma caproni
ATTTAGATAGATAACTATTTTAGTAAGCCTGGTTCGTTGTCGAAATTTCGATTGAATCACAACAACCCGTTCATATTGTTCAGAGTAACCCAACGCCTTATCAATACGCATCACTTCGAAAGAGTAAAATATCTGCAAGATTGTTTTTACTTTCACACCTGATTTACTTCTATGAACTGAACGCACTGGTCCGTGCTTCAAGCCCAACTGACTCACGCTTACCATTTGATCTAACTCGTCTGCTAAATAATTCAATTATTATTATTATTATTATTATTATTATTATTACCATTATTGCTGCTGTCGAAGTTGAGACATTTACTAAATTTGCCTACCAATTCGCACGGGATTATTCACGTCAAGTTTATCTGTCGTCTGGTTCTTCAAAGTCTTCGAAGTTGAGTGAGCTTCAAGGGATAGCTAAGCAATACAAGTTGGCATGAAAGACTAACGTTCTGGGCGAAACAGGCCCAATAGTTAACGAGAGCCAGTTTGGTAAGTTTGTACCCGTTTCATACCCATTGAAAGGATTGAATGAACACTCATGGGTTACAGTGAGTGCAATCTCGGTGACGAATCAAAAACAGAATCAGGTGAGTGACGAACATAAACTTTAACCAATTGACTGTTGAATTTCGTTCACAAAATGCTATCTGATTCGGGTGGACGACGTGGGTGGCTATCGGGATATCATGCTCGATTTGGTGGTTGTTGAGTTTTTGTTTGCTTAACTATACTGCTACATACCATAATCAAGATGATCGATTCAGTTAGGTAACAATCGTCATCGATGATACAAATGGACCAAAAGTGGCTAATGTTTGTTTTGTTTCAACTTTAATAAGAAATAGGTATGGAACAAGTCCTTTGCTGGTTGGTGTGCGAGTGTGCGAACGTGTGTCAGTTGACAATTGATACTATCTCGTTCAGTGATTTACAACGACACTCAGGTGATTGACAAAGGCAGAATGTTTGTCCCAATTCCTGTCATTGTGTAACCAATGCAGCACGATTGTTTTGGTGACAATTTTTTTCAGCCCCTGACAGATTATATCTGACAACTGATTGTCACTTCGATCAGTTGACCAGATGTGGATAAACAAATCACACTCCAAAAACGACACAAACTCCAAACGAATTAAAACGTCAAATGAAACAATTTCTTGATTTACAGTGAGTTAATGATTTAATCCGAATGACTGAGAGAACTCAAAAAGCGTAGCCCATTATTTAAAACTGATTTACAGTTGTTACAATTACAGTTGCAATTATTTTCAACTGACATCTACCCTCCCTTGTCTTCTTCAACCCCGTTGATTTATGTTGAAATTTATGACGTTTGAGCAGAATGATAGATATCTTGTTTGATTTTTACTTAATTTTTTCAAGGAATATCATCAGTTCTTGTTTTTACCTACATCAGTGACCTGTCAGCAAGTTCTTTAACCCAATTAATTAAATACACTGACGACGTAGCCCTTTGCCAAGCCATTTCGGTGCCTGAAGACCTTCTAAATTTCTCGAACAACCTTTCGCATTTTGACAAATTTTCCGTTCGTTCTGGACTGTCTTTTAATTTATCCAAGTGCTTCGAATGCACTTTATTTCCCTCTCGATCTGTTTATCCTCATGATCCGTCTGTCATAAACACAGATCCCCTAAACTAGAGCCGATTCTGTAAAGTATTTAGGAGTTACGATTGACAAAAACTTAAAGTGGACATCAAATATTCACAACTCTGTACTGAAACTTCATGGATTATGTTTTCAACTGCGAAGACTTAGACAGTTTCGACGCCAAGTAAAAAGTCATTTCGTTTTTTGTTTATCAATGTGTTTTCCCCGTTCTTCTTTATTGTTCTCCGGTGGTTTTTGCTGGTCTACTCAAAAAGACTTCAAAGTGCTTCTTCGCGGTTTGTCCATTATCAGTCGTGTGTCCTTCATATCCATTGATGATCTATCTAAGAAACTGTGTAATCTTCACTTGTCCGCATGTGGAACATTTGCACAGACAATCCTCTCTGACTCCATTCATCCTTTACATGGTGATCTATCTGAGTGTTGTTTACACACATCTAAGCGTTCCACATATCGACTATCAACCTCTCGTGCTAATCTCTACAAAACCTCTACAGTTACCTATTTCTACAGAATCGTTGTAAACCAACAGAGCGTTTCTTCTGAATTTCTCAACTACCTTGGAGATTAGATATTTGACTTATATTATTTCTTCTTTTGATGAGATGTGTAATGTTTTGAGTGAAATGCGGGCATCCGTTCACGCAAAAGTCTATACAAATACAAATGAGTTGAAATTCAGTGTAGTATTGACTAACAACGCACGTAAATAACTTTCACGAATTTGGTGCTCGAGAAAAATAAGATTCGACCGCGGAGTAACCAATCAAGCGTATCCTCAAAATAATTCCAATATATGTTATTGCAGATCTTTAGGAAAACGCTTGTATCTGCCGCGTTTCGGATTGGTCATACACGGACTATTTTCATGCTTTACCCACCGCGGCAGAGAATTCGAAATCAAATACGGTAGTTTTTCCGTTCATGCTTTTCCACCAGACAAAGTTTCCCAATAAGTACATCCGAGGCTGCCGAGGTTCAAGTTTTCTCGGGGGCCAAAAGTTTCTAACAGCTACGTGTTTGACTATCCAGTTTGTAAAATACTTTCTCCTGTTGTGTACCTCTTCAATTTTGATTGTACATTCTGATTTACCGCTTTTGGTGGAATTCTCTCCATCCTCACCAGATGTTTCCCTCTCTTTCTATCTTGCCGGCTCTCAGAACTGTGAAAATGTATTATACTCGTGTAAACTGTCAGTAAAAACTGTAATCGAATTCAGTCCGAGGGCTTCGTGGCCACTGACACAACAATAAGCGCTGTGCGCAGATCACTATACTGCCAAGGCAGTTGGTACCAAATCTGTCTCTCCACCCCTAAATGTGTTTGTGCGTGCGTGTGTGGCTGCGTGTGTGTAAAGGAAACAGATTGTAATCACGACAATTGGGCATTAGAAACTCCTGATTTATCTCACCAGGTCAATAAAACCCCTATAAGTTTTATATGAATTCGGTGGGTTGCGTGAGATTGGTCGTTTTAAACAACTATAGCATCTATGCTCTGGTTAACAATGCAAATCGTGCTGGCTGACCACTTCTTCTATGCACAGCCGCATACCAGTGACTCACTTCAATGGGCTTTAGGATATATCATTTATGCGTCCGTCTTATATTTGTGCAGTTCAACGACTCTAAGTACGTTTCCGAAAGCTGTTTAACTGTGTGCGCAGTCGACGGGATCGTTTACCGTCAGGCAAATTTTTGTTGCTCGGTATATGCGAAGAAAAGAAGTGTACACAAATGGGAACCCGAAAATGACTAATGCCACAGGGCTAACTTGATTTCTGTGTGAGATGTTGAAATGTGAACATCTTGGGTTCTGTGAGATGGATAAAAGGGGTCAGATTTGCCCGGGTCTCAGTCCTTCATGAGGACACATTTACCGTTTTCGAGAATTTCCACTGGTGATAATAGACTCACTCTAAGCTGTAAGCGAATGACAAAGATGGGGAGCATCAGACGGATATGTACAATTGTGCCTTGGACAATTCCATGTTCGAAAGATTTTACAATGCTGTTCAATCTGAGCNGGGCGGGGGGAAGAGTCAAGTAGAGGGAGCTGAGTGAATTACAAGGTGTAAGACGTTTGATAGGAAGTTGATCTTTTTCAGCTCGTGCGAAACAAATGAATTCATTTTTTCATGTGAGCAATGTGGGATTTGATTCAATTTCAGAGGGAAGTTCATCACATATAAACCAAATGAAGCGTGAACTGCAAGAATGGGAAGCACTCTGAACAGCAGCTGTTTCGACTTGGTTGGATCACATCGGCAGTGTGCATCAATCCATCGAACCAAAAGGAGATCGTGACCCCCGGACATTACAGGCGAAACGCAAGCATATTACCCACTCGGTCCTCCCTTTGAAATAGAATCAAATCCTCCATTAATTTCATGTAAGAAGTAGTCAGGATGTAAACGTTTCCAACCGAGTTATAACCCCGGAAGCTAGTGCTGGGATCAGTGAAGTGTGATACCCGCACCAAGCTCGCAAAGATGGGTTATGCTTTATCGTGCAAATTCAAAATGAGAAACGGTCTGATCAGCTGTCCGGTGGCCGAGTAGACAGCATGCTTGCGTTCTACCTGTAATGAGGTCCCGGGTTCGATCCCCAGTTGGGTCGATAAATTGGCACTGCCGATGTGACCCAACCAGGTCAAAATAGCTATCCAGTGCTTACTAACTTTTCAGTTCACACTTCTTTTACTACATATCCAATGAACTTCCCCCTTGGAATTAATTTTTGATTGATGTGAAAACCAGCGAAAACAGCACAAAATGGATCAGATATGTAAAACAACTTGACAACACATCGCGTTTCAATTCACTGCCTCTGTAAATGCAAACAGTCCAGTAGATTTGATCTTCATCATGAGGTAATATAGACTTGCTGTATTCTTTACTGAGTTTATTCAGTTCATTACTTACAATATAATTTCATTGATTACCTCTCAGAGTGCAAAACGGAGGACAGCCGTTTTGATGACGACTGGATACGCACTGCTCTAGAGCAACCAGGATAAAAAACAGGGAATCATTTCGAGGAATACGCTTTTTCAATCTGNATTCCAGTTCTTTAGATTATTTTTTTAAATTATTAATTAATAATTAATTAAATTAACTTGTCCCCAAGACGAAGCGCTTACTGCGATTGGTATAAATTTTAAAGCGAACAAATGCGCTGTTTCTAATTTGGAATTTTTTGTTCATAATTTCAATAATACCATTTTTCTGCATCTGCGCGACACTCCTGAGGTGACATAGTAGATCATCCACCGATCTAGTCCGCATGCAAACATTTTCCTTTCAATCCACTTTCTCCGATAAATGTTTAAAAAAGGAAAATAGACCAATACATTTGCCTGGTTGGGGACAAATTTCACCTTCACCCGGTGTGAGAAACGTTGCATTGGTTACCATACAGACAGCCGAATACAAACCTGTTGTCCTCGGGGAAAACACAATCAAACTGTCACTTTTTTACACCTGTGTTCTCACAAACATTATTTCACTTCATTTTTATTATATCTCACATATATATTATATACCATTGTGATCGTTTTTATATTGCGGGTCGTAAAACTGACGTCTGGACGATTGTTACCTACCACGTTGAGTCAGTCCATCTTTGGAGAACCAGCACAACATAGCTCTGTTGTTCTTTGAGTCGACCACTGTGTCACAAATTCAGCCCCTTTTTATTTTCAGCCATTCACACACATTCTTAGTCTTGCTTCCCTCGCAAAGAGTATCACACTTTCATGGAAGCGAATCCTGCTAAAAAAAGAAACTAATAACTGATATGTATTACTATAGTCTACTGCATCTATAAAATTTTAAATGTGTTTGTTTTCCCTATGGCTCACTACCCATAAAAGTGTACCTACTCATCGTATGGAACCAACGTGTCACTCACCAGAGCACTGAATTGCTGTCACAACTCTTTTAGGAAAATTACTTATAGGCCGTGTCCACCAAATCCACTGGGAGTCTGACCTGGATAGGAGGTGTTGCTAACTTTACGTGCTATACAACTTGAGCTATCCCGGACGAATCTGGGCCAACAGAGATGCACCCTCAATTATCACCATCTCGAACCTGTTCCTCGTACAAATATTTTCGAGACAAATCAAATCAGGTCTCCAGAACCGTTTCATGCGACCGAATTCATCTTCATCAGTGGCACATTTCTTGCTCAGTCTTGACAGGACCCCGTAGATAATTCGTGCTTCCGGAATTTCCTCATAGTCTGTCCGTTAATGTATAGTTCTTTCAACGACATCACATACGGTTTACATGTTTCATGCTGCTGATAGTCAGTCCGAATAAATCGATAAGCCAGCGAAGGGATTAACCAGCACCCTAGTGTGCCCTAGTGCAGGTACCAGCTTCTCAGTACTTAGTGATTCCATCGTTGAGTGCATTTTCATTAATAAGTAAAACTCTTTCAAAATGGTATTTCACACTACATGTAGAAGACAGACACGTATTCACACTTCCGGGAAGTATACCACAGTCAAGTAAAGTCAAGAACTGCTTTATGCATCTAAAGGGTACGTTTTCAGCAATTTACGAACTTTTACAATGGACATATAAAGCTAATTTTGATCAACTAAGTAAGAGACAATATAAGAAATTCTATAAGGCAATGAATGAGAGAAAAAATCAGTGCAAGAATTTTTTTTCCTGAGGTGGGTGAGAATATTCTGACGAATAACCAGTAATCGAGCAAGCAAATACACTGATTCTTATTATGTGAAGGTCGAGCAGAAAGGAGTTGATATTTGGAGCAAGTTCGGGGATTTCACAAGGCTTTCGCGGTATCTTGGTGCAGACAGTACCCTTGATCACGTGTTGTCCCGTCGATAAAGGCATCACAAGCGTCAAGATGCTTGGAAATAATGAAATCAACCAAAACAACTCTACCAACTCCATTGTAGCGGGACAAAAGTTTAAGGGATCTCGAAAATAAAGTGGTCTTTTTCTTTCAGTCCAGGGATAAAAATCNNNGAGCAGTATAGCCAGTGTGGAACGATGCAGGCAATCACAAATTTAAGAATGAGATTTTGTGGTACGGCCAGTTTCTTGAATCTGTATGCAGTAAAACACAGTTTTCGAACTTTTGTGAAAATCCCTGACGACACGAGCAGACGAGGACAGATTATAGGTTAGGGTGATACCAAAGTATTTAACAGAAGCAGATTTGGTAATACTTCATTATTAACTATCAGATCGGGGAGATTATTTGCTAAAGAAAGATAAAGGGGCAGGTTTTAAGAGTAAATGGAACTTCAGTGCAATTGTTGATGTTAAATACACGGGATTTGAGCACAGACCAGTCGTGAAGTTCGTTAAGGCTGTCCTGGAGAGGTCGAAAAATGGTCTGAATCAGGAGATGGGCAACCAATCACAGTGCCTCAGATTTTTCAGTGTTCTGTGAATATAAAATTCCCTAGATATGCATCTATTTTTTTCAGCTGGTCTTTTCAATTAGGACCGTAAAAGGGAAGAAACAAAAGACGGTATTCTATTTACTGCCACCGGTTACTGTGTCCTAATTGTGAGATCGATATATTCCCCCCGTCCGAATATTTTAATCAAATATTTGCTAAGAACAGTAAATGACAAAGATCGATTAGACAATACGATTGGGGAAATTTAGGTTGATCTCCTCTGATCCGCAAACATCCATTAGATTCCACTGATTTCTCTCCCGAATTATATGTGGGTCACCATGATCATCATTACTCGGACAGTAGTCTCGATTTACCGGACAAATCCGTGGGACGACAGATTTTTCATGTGAGTCAGTAAACAAATGGAAGCAATCAGAACAATACACACTTGTCGGATCATGTTTACTTAGCGCGTTGCTCCCCGGAGAACGTAAACCGTTATAGTGTGCATGCCTGTGTGTGTGTATGTGCAGGCGAAGGCAAAAGGTTTATTCGGACAGTTAAATGATCATGGATTAAGTCATTTTCTGGAAATGATATGGAAAGATTGTAACTCCGGATGTGGATGTTGTTGATCCCATTCAGGAATGGCGCTTGGCCGAACTCGTCGCACTGATGACGTTGCCTGGCTTGGTTGGCTACAAAACAACACGTCGGAGAACACACCCGACACGAACAAGTCATTTTCTGCTCTGCTGATGGGGGCACAGCCCGCGGGAATGACTGGTTCCTGAAAAAAGAAAATTAGTTTTTATCTAACTATCTTCTGCGTGAGAGGTAGTGGTTTTCTTGGATGTTTCCAGTAACAGTTATCTACGCAGTTCAGTTCAGATCAGTTCTGACAACCAGTAACCATGCACTTTCGTGCTCCGGTTAAGGTAGTTATCTTTTTCTTGCTCATGTAAATAAATAAGTAGAATGAAGATTAGAATGTTGAAGGCAAATTCAAGCGTCAGATAGTGAATTTAGACGATGTTACAAGAATAATGAGTAGATGCATGATCGCCACTGCTTGTGACACCCAGCCCTATCGCTCATTGTCTCTAACCATCGGTAACTTTCATCTCAGGGTCCCCATCCAGGGAACCTAGCGGGACCTATGTGACCCAGTCTCCTGATTAGAGATTTTAAACCTTCATACCAGGTCCTCGTTTGACCGCCCTTGATCTTTGTCCTACCGTTACCCGCCTCGGCAAACATCGCTCGCCGTGGTAACCTATCTAGTGGCATGCATAACACATGTCCCAACCAGCGTTATCTATGAAGATCGACTACATGCTCCAGTGGACGACAGCAATTACCTAAAACTCTACGCCTAACCTCAGCCATATATGCGTGCGCTGTGACGAACTAATCAATTCAGTTGTTCTGTTGGTGAAGAACTCCAAAATTAGAGACCACCGAGTCTGCCTACACCGAATTTGACTATATTAAATAGTCAACCTTTGGCTGGCCACTAGAATGTCATTTTTGATTCAGGCAAGGTATTGTCAATGGACTCTTTTGATTTCTGTGTCCAGTCGGCGGGGCTTATTATCGAACTACTAAAGCCAGGGTAGTCGTAGAAATACAAGTAATATCCTCTTCTATCTTCTTAACGTTGTCGAACGGAGCTGTTGGAAACGTGGATATACTACTTTCGTTTGGCCATATAGGAATGTCAAGAATGGCATTTTCTCATCAAGTCTCCTTGATCAATTGCCCTTAAACGAATGTAAAGAAGGATCAGATGCCAGTTTGGCTTAGAGGCTAATTCAGTTAGGTAAAATGGACTCGGAAGTTGTAGTAAGGCGCTGCATACGTGATTGAAACAAAGCTTGACTGTTTGGCCGGATGGTAGATGAAAGATATCTTATTTGGCACACCGATTATTGTGCTTCTTTGTTACGTAGATACAGAAATCGTGTAGAAGATAATCGTTCTGGAGGATTTTATCTCCCGCCGGACAGTTTTGGCCTCACATTTCATGATAATGAAGTACTGGTTGTAGACTGTCAGGATCCTCTCCTAATTGGACAACCTTGTCGGTAAATTCAACGACATTAATCAAAGTCTCGAGGCTGATTCGAATTTCTGAAGAACCGATAATAGCACAACAGACTGTGGTGAAGTTTGGGAAAGTTCGTGACAAATGACTGTTTTGAAAGATGTCGGAAACAAGCAGAAATTTCTTTGACTCGAGCTCCTTCTCGCCTTCTATAATAATGTCAACTCATCAGCCTTGGATATTTCTCTGACCGTTAGTTCTTATGTCATATGCTATAGAGTGGCTGTGAATTGACGGAATGAAACATAACTGAAAAAGTCAATGAAATAAGCTGAACGTTGCTGTTTTAATTTATGATTTTCTTCTGGGGTTTGTGATAGCGTAAAGATCTGATCGACATAATACAACGACCCGGTTTGACGGATTCTTGCTTCATAATCAGTAACAAAGTGGCTGAGTAGAACAGCTGTAAAAAGCTACACCACGGACGAATTTTACACCATCTTTGGTATCGGGAGTAGAGTAAATGTCATACAGTCTTTTGGGAAAAATTTTCTTATCCCAGATGCGATGGAATAATGCGGGCGGTAGTTTCATTAGACATGCAGAATCCATAGATTCAGATGTGGTACTTTCTTCTGCGGAGACTTTCTGATGTTCATATTTAGGATGGCGACAATGGTTCTAGATCTGTTATGTAAATCAGAGTGGATTGCGTATTGCTCGGTAATGCCTGGTGATCAAGAGTTTCTATTCAGAGTACCATTGACTTTTATGCCGACATGCTCTCTCCTAGTTGTTCAAGGGAAAATTCTGTGAAAGATAGTGGTTTTAGTGCTGGCCTTCACCCATCTGCACTACGATCGCGGTCAGTATGAAGGCGATAGGGAATACGTTCTGAGACGAGCACGTACCAGATTTTCGTCAGTGTGAGTGGTGTTTCCCGGTTACCGTGCCGCGGAATGTTCGACGATTCTCCGTAGATGAGGTTCGGATAGAACTTATCAATAAAAGGTCGGTTTGATGGACTGCTGTGTCTTCATTGGACTAGCAACTTAACAAGTGGTTTTGAGGGGGTAGAGCATTGTACCTTTCGTTCTTGATGGTAGACTGCTTGGAGTTTGCAAACGTGACTAGGCGTTTGCCACTAGGGCATCATTCACCAAGGTTAAATTTTCTTTATGTGTTGCGCAAGCTAGTCTCCTGAAAAGTGACGTGTTTCAATGCTTCATCGAGCTATGACTTGAATGACTCGCTGTTTGAAGCACAAACAACTTGAGCTGGGTGAGTGTTCCCGTAACTACAAACACTCAGGTGGCCATTTCTGGATAATGCTAACAGAATACTATTACACGGTTGATTAGGTTGATGTAGTATTTAATGTACGAGGATCATGTGTTGTAAAAAGTTCTCACGTTCCAATGAGTGGTTGTAACCCATTGGTAATACTTACCAAATTATCATTCCAGATGAAGTGTGTGTTTTAATCCCATCTTCAAGGCTTGACTTACCCCATTCTCTATGTTGTATGACAGTTCCATTTTGGCCGCTTCCTTCTCCTAAAAATTGTATCATTTCGTGTACTCAATAAAAGAAAGAAAAAGGAAAAAATGAAATGCACATTTTAGAAACAAAATTTTAGTGATGGTAATGGACGAAAGTTGTCAAAAGAGGAATTGAAAATCAGGATTCAGAATTGCACTTAAATCACGGATTAGTATTAGTATTCGCCAACCAAAATCACCCAACACTGAGACGCGACCGAAGTAGCGGTTGGTTTGTTGAAAGAAATCAGTGGTATGAAACAATATATGCAAAGAAATCTCATTGTCTAAATGGATGATTTACTAATCGCCGGTCGCATTCTCTTCGTCACACTGCTCCTGTTTGAACCGGATGATATTTGATTAGTCAAAACCATTGGTTTCTGATTAATAATCATGAAACTGAAATTCACTGCTTCTTAACTGGCATTCTCTCGGAAGGATGGATCACCATGAGACCACCTGATATCCCTAGGGCCACTCGGCTTTTACTAAAGAGGGTACCTTGCGCTGGTTAATACTACCTGTCTGACCAGGCAGGCTCCATATGTGGCATTTGGCAATAAAGGTATGGTCTGTAATATAGAAACGCCAGACACAGGCTTTCATTCTCCTTGAGATCTGGTTAACCGGTGTTCCAATTGATACAACTTCTGATCCATGCTGAACCGCGATCCAACACTCTCAGAGCTATTGTTGCCTACACATCTACTATAGAACATAATATCTTGTGAAGAAACAAGACGCGGTGACTTTTTTAGTGACCAGACATAACCTCCATTTCAGAATACTGTCATCGAAAAATGGTTACTTATTGATGCTAGCCACCAATTTGATGTCCGTACCCTTAACTGCGATCTGGGACGAAAGAGGGCGATAGATAGCATATAGTTCTCTGTCTGCGCTAAGAAACGTGAAAATAAAACTTAACGCTTTGAAATACGAGAATTGACTGCTTTCTATTGACTATAAAACATTATTAAAGATCAGCTGTTAGGTGTTTCATTGATTGCTCATGCGGGTTACATTACGAAAGTTTGATGGTGATTGAAGAGCCCCAAACA
>UZAN01058951.1:0-11680 GCA_900618425.1 Echinostoma caproni
TTGTGCACAGTACGTTTATTGATGCCTAACCCTAGCTGGCAGTGATCGGCTATTTTCGGGGTTGCGATAATATTTTGTCTTTAACTCTACTGCTACTTGTCGAAGAAGTTTGAAAGTGTAGCAAAGACAGATCGGTTTCTTTTTCGATACTTCTTATCAGACCAATACAGTACACACAATGGAACATGAAGAGACAACACAGATCGTGATAATCCCTAGTGTAAGTACTCATACAGTTATTGTAATGATTGATGTTGAGGACTGTGTCCGGATAGACCGGTCAAGGATGGGTCAAACTGGTGTGTTTGTTCCACAGTCTTACTGGCCTTAGGCCAGGGCAGCAGTAGGATCTTGACAAGGATTCACATTCACACAATTCCGAGATCCTAATGTTTGTCGATTCAGTGCAGTTAGACGAATATCTTGTACAGATAGTTGTGTTTAAAGTTGCCAATTCTTTCGTGAATTTCCTCAAATCACTGCTCAATTAAACTTCTTCGTCTTGTTTTCTTTGTATTTCACACCTGAAGCACGGTCCAAGGTTTTGAACCTTTTCTACATACCATGTTACCCTCGATTAGTCTGTTTGACGTACTTACTTACAGACTACATTTCGTGGCGGTCTCTACGGATCATACATCTGGGATTAGTCGAATTAAAGTTCATCCTTTACTTTTTTCGTGGTGTTGAGGGTTAGATCACTGCTTTTTCACTATCTGACACCAGCGACTAAGTTCGAAACTAAATGGTCTTTTTGTTCTCCTCTCGTTCTTCAGATCACATTTCTTTCCGACCAATCGATCATTTGAATAAAACAAGTAATACGATATGGACGGAATTGATATGTGAGAGCAGTGCTGAATCTAATTCAATCTAAAAGAGGTAATTTGTCGTGTATAGAGCAACTAAAGCGTTTACTGAAAAGCTCGAGAGCACTGTCTCATCAGCGATGTGAATCCAGCGGCCCAGCTAGAGATCGAACCCGGGATCGCACAGGCACAACACAAGCGTGCTACCCATTCGGCCACCGAGCAGCTGAAAAATGGAAAACGGTCTGATCAGTTACCCGGGGGGTTGAGTGGGTAGTATGCTTGCGTTCTGCCTCTGAGGTCTCGGGTCCTATCCCCAGAGAGATCAATGGATTCGCACTGCTAATGAAACCCAACCTGGTCGAAACAGCTGTACAGTGCTTCCGAGCTTTTTATTTCACGCTTCATTTACTCGATGCATAAAGAATTCTCTCTTTGAGAATTGATATTGACCATCGATTTTGCGTGCTCTAAATCAGCTATCCACGCACATCAAATAGGTTAGAATGTTATAAAAAGAATATCATATATAGACGTTTACACAGTCACGTGGTTTCAAGCGGAAAATATGTTGGTTGTTGAGTCATTACCAAATTCATTTGGAGATTATTAAACGACGATTGAGGGGGATAATGATTACAAAGATTGAGAAAAAGCGTAGAAACAGTTACGTAATGGGAAACGATTATACGCGGAGGAAACAGAGTTGAAAATCGCTACGTAATACCAAATAAGGGAACAATTCTTCTATAGATAACACCGAAATTCAATTAAAACGATACAGAAACGTAACGGAATAGAAAATCATCTGGGTCTATAGAGTTATGTAATATGTAAATAATCATGAAGTTTCAACAGTGGAGTAGGGTAAAGATAGAGAGGGGGATGAACAATTACCATGGCAACAGCAACTGCATCACGAAGGCCTTTTTGCACACAAAAGTCAGATTTTAAATAGCTAATGACAACCTCTTCGGCAAACCTAAATATCTTTTGGCTTCGGAGTTTGAGGATAACATGAAAAGCTTTGAGTTTGTCAATGCCGTGTCCAGTATCCAACATATTGCGTTACTTGTTTGATTCAAATGAATCAAAGGGAAGGGATATTTTCGATAATTCATCAGCGATCAATCTCCTCTGAATTCAATTGATTACTTCTCATATTCACATTTTGTTCTACATTTTTCTGTTCGTTTAGAACCCGTGAAATTCGCGCCACCACCTCCGGTCCCCATCTTTGCCGTAAATACTGTACCGTAAGTCGTTTTTTCCCATTCTTTGTTTTTTTCGATCTGCATTCTTTGTCATATCTATGAGTTGGATGAAAATCAGCATTGTGGAACCTCATCGTTAGGAGATTGCACCATATAGTTATTGGGGACATGGGGTTAACTTATTTCTAGAACTTAGCTTGGCGGCCCAACTAAGATTCCAGCAGTTGCATAGCTGTGCTATTCAGCCGGGTAATGGCAGAGCTGACTATTGCCAAAGTTGACAGGCGTCAAAATCTACTAGCAGCTATTCAAACGGCTCGAACCACCACCACCACATAATATCTCAGTTTTGGCTCCATTTTCAAACCGCAGGAACTACGTATTCGTGCTGCTCAACTTTTTTCAGTCTGCACTTCAAAATTATTTGGAAAGATCAGATAGAAATATCTTGATACATCTGAATTTGGTACATTCTGTTCGCAGCAGCTCGCCAGTCCATGCTAATTTTTATGCTAAGGAAGCAGTTTGAACGGGACGTGTGCCACGCTGTATACAAATTTGTTTTGCTCGACTAACCTTTGTGTTATTCTGAATGACTAAAACCTGCAAAGGTTTTAAGTAAGAATATTTGCATGGAATGTTCTGTTGAACTTGTCGCAAGCAGAAAACGAGTCACTCACTGCTGAACAGAAGCCCTTGAGGCACCGCACAGCCATTTTCTCCTTGTACAGAATCAGTAGTTAGTTTGTGCTATATACCCCCTTGGAATTTGAACACGGTGCACGAGGAATCGGTAATCCAAAGCGCTAACCGGACAATTGGGCTTTGCTAGTGGGCTTCCGCAAGCTTCATTTATGTCAAAACAACATAGTGTGACCTCCGTCCCTGACTGAGATTGGGCACATTGGACAGCAAGCGTACAGTGGGCATGAGTGCCTCTCGCTTAGCACTCAACAATAGCCCAGAAGGGAAAACACGACTGGGGGACAGTCGGAGCGCATTCCACGATCATTATGCGATACGCAAATTTAGGTGGATAAATTGGGCGTATGGGAACGACGTGGTAACGCTCCAATCAGATTGCGTCCTTGACGCTTCGATTGGTCGATCGGACAAGTGCTGTCTAATTCGTTCTCTAATCATCCAATCCGGAATCAGCTCGCCTTATGGACGTCGCGAGCGTGCTTGTGGTGTGCCGCGGATCCGTGCGCGGCTTGACAGGTGCTTTGAACTCTGTCCCTTCGTATTGTACTGCATTATCACCTTTGTACGCACTACGGATGTATTGAAATTTTGATCACATGGCTCGGTATGAGCGAAAGCATGTGAATTTACCGTACAATGGGAATCTCGTAGACCGTTCTGTTGGAACTTTGCTACGAAAATCTATGTGACTTTCATAAATTTGTTCAACTTACTCATTAACGGAAATCGAGGAAATGTAGCGATTTGAAAATTCCGGGAGTCAGAGAAACTAAACGCAAAGTAAGTTAAGTTGCTAAGTAGGATGCTGATAATGTACTGATAACCCATTGGGGTTCGAATCCCCAGTTGATTCAGTGAATACGTATTGTTTGATCTTACTGATAATGATATCTGTAAATTTTTCGTCTGTTTTTTACAATAAAGCTATATTATGCGTCCTCCGGTTGACAACTCCTAGTACTCCTATACCCTTACTTTAGTTGATGTACCGTATATGTCTTAGAATGCGTTAAAGTTTGAAGGTTGCATACTCTGTCTCCCTCTTCTGGGCTGTCTGGTCAACAACAGTCTGTCTATCTTTGAAAACGACATAAGAACAGATTTGAATCGGTAATCCTAGTCAACCCTTATGTGAGCTGGTTGGCACAATGGTAACACATGTACCTTCCATGCGAGGGTTCCGGCATTCCAATCTCAGGCCGGTCAATAGGTATGTATAACTGATGAGCTCTGAGAAGAGTTAAACTCGAGACCAGTGCTTTTCGATTGACTTTATTGGCTGGATAAACTAAGAGCGGAGCGTGAAAATGAAGTCTGAAGGATGTTGAGACACAATCAATAATGCAGTATGATTTGACCGCTCAATCCTGCCAGATTTTGCATCATGAAACGAATCACTGTTTCGTCACATCATTGGTGTTTTTGATCAGGCATTGTGTCGTTTAAGTTAAATTCCTCGTTGAAATCACACTTATACACACTGGACTTTTCTTATCATTTTATGTGAGGGCTTATCTTACGTATCTAACCGCGGGAGACTAGTACTGAGATGAACTATGTTCGATGCCCGCTACTAGCTCGCAAAGGTGGATTGTGCTATATCATGCGTAGGTGATATGAAATGAAAACAGTCTGATCAGCTGGCCACCGGTGGCCGAATGGGTAAGATGTTTGCGTTCAACCTGTGAAGTCTCCGGTTGGTTTTCATTCACGCTTCGTTTGCTCCTTACACGATGAACCCCACTCTGTAAATGAACCAAATCCTCCACTACTTTCATGTAATCAGATAACTAATCTGTTCACCGCCTACCCTTTATCCTTCCTTGAATACGGGAAAATCAAAAATCATACTAAATGGATCGCGTCTACTCTGTTCACATATGCTGCACTCCCCGTCACCACCACCGCTACGAATTCGTTTCCCACCCCGGGGACCACGACATTTCATCGCTCTGTATGGAACACAGGCGGACGATGGGTGAGTTTTTCTAGCTGTTTTATGAAAAAAAAATTGTCTGAGTTAGGACGGATGACCGATCACGAGTTCCCCTTTCTCCTTAAAAGAGAACATAAATGCAACAGTGATCAATTGTCTCTCCTTCACTTTCCCTTTGTTTCAATCGTGTTCTCTTGCAGGTCTCGTCGCTAACGGTAGCTTGTTGTGNTTGTGTATTTTATCCCTTGCATATTCTCTGATCTGCATACTGATTGATGTGGTGCCCTTCATATCCCTGTGATTCGCCCCAAATTGTTGCGCTTTAAGACGCGTCTGTATTGTGGTCTGAGCTTCTCTGTCCGAATCTCACTTGTTACCAACCGGACCCTTCCAAAAGTATTCACTTCTATCGGATATATGATCACCTGTGAAATGACCCGCTTATGAGTTTTTACACCGAGATCAATCTGGAGTTTTATGCATGTATACCCTTATTGACATTACGTGCCACATAGAACAGCAGTCTGAAAGGAATTTGACCTTGCAAGCAGTAACAACCGGCTTTTCTCGAGCGGTGCGTACAATTTACTCCGACTAGTGGAGAAACTCTTACTCCACTATCTTGGTCACTTTTCATCAAAGTGTTGACTCATTACTTCTGTCAGTTGTGTGTGTGTGTGCGTATGTGTGTGAAAACCTTATGCATGGAGTTAACCAACCTTGTTTGTATCAATTCCATGGACATATCATTCTATTAGCAACAAATCACAACAATCACACTGGAAGAGATAAACCATAAACTGGTTTGGCAGCCACCGATAGTGAGCAATAATCAAAGAATGCCTGCGGAATAACAGAGATGTTCTAAACCTTGGCAGGCATTCGACGTGAATGCCTCACTAAATGCCCTCGCTTGTGATTTCAAAACATCCCAGCTGCAAATAGTGCACGCATTTAGGACAATCCATGCAAAATCAAAGCAGTGGTCTGTTCCAACTCATCAGCAAATATGTAGTTTCCCTCTATATTCAATGTATTAAAATGTCTGTTGTGGACAAGCTGTACACCATTCAGTGGATGTTGGAAGGTCATTTAGGCCCGCTTACAAACACCGGTGAATGAATCCACCTAGCCTAGTATAATCAAATTGTTGCGCGCAGCCGAAGCGGTGGCAATTCGGATCAAATGCCATCAAAACGAATTGTCTACACGTTGAAGTTTCCACGACCCCTAATGATGTGACTTAGTCAATTTCTGATCAATTAAGTCATATCAAACAGAAAAGCTCGGCTGCTGAATACTATTCGACAATCCTGCGTTCCTCTCCCCACCTATCCCCATCTTATCATTCAACCTGATCTTTGTTGCCGACCTGCTGTGGTGTATTATTTGGGATGTGTGAGAATGAATAGGTTTTTTATTGCAAACTTTTTAAGTGTGATGAATAGTAGACGGGGTAAATCCCATGATCATCAGAGTTGCAGTGATACAATCAGTACAGTGAGTGGAGTACGGTCGATGGGACCAATTATAGGGCATCAGACGCCGCCAAAGATCAGTATCCCCGGTGTGACTTCATAGCTCAGCTTGTAGAGCGTGCGCCCTACAGAAGAGTAGGCCGCATTCATGTGTGGATTCGAATCCCACCACAATTTCACCACTACAATATAAGACTTTAATCTGACAAACAATAATTTGAAATTTCGTGTAAACGGTTGCTGAATTTGACGGACTGAACAAAGTTCGCACAATCTATGCAGCGTTAGAAAAGCTACGGTCCTCAATAACTTAATGATGAATTTTACGTTGTAGAAACTCCGCAGGCGCTCGGGTAATTCCGCATCGATCCCGTTGAATATTTAGCTTTGGTCCACTTTCACAAATGCCACAATGTATATTACAATTTGCTCATTGGTCAATTAGTATAAAATAGCATTATTTTCCGAGCTGATATTGATTAACTTTGTGCTCAGGTGCTCACCGAGAATCGATGCAGCTCAACACCATCACTATCACGCTTTATTGATTATGCAACTTCCGGAGTCACAATCCAGTATCGATTTTCACCATAATTGCATGTCATTATGTACCATTAGTTCTCAATCAAAGTTTGCCCCGTTGTAGAGTGACCCCGTACATACTCACTTAGTGACGGCCTACGAGCCTACCGTTCTCAACTGCAATGAATCTATCACACACACACACTGTGTGTGTGTAAAAAAGTGAAACACGGAGAGTGTGTACGTTTTTAGACGAACAGAATAGTTGCTGTTGCCCGCAAATCAGGTGGAGTTCATTACCTCATAAAATACTAGACCTAATCCGTTTCGCCCCCGTAACGGGTTTATGGTATTTGTCGCTTTTTTATGGTGGTTATATAGGGGTACACGATCCTGAGTGTCCCGGATTGGGCTCTAATGCCGGGTGATTGACGTTTGTACGAATAGTTTAATTCTGGTCATCACTCCGATTCTCTGGAGACAGATCGAATCATTGTGGGCTGTGGTCTCTGGTCTCCCTGTGGCTGCGACCGAAATATGATGATATCGTGAGCAGCGAGGTGTTCTGTTATTAACTAGCTTATTGTGATATTATCAATACTACTAATAATAATAACCTCTTGAATGAATGATTCTGAAACCAGTTTTCAACAAGGGAGAAGCGACGATTTTAAGGGTACCTTCATGGATCACGTTGGTTGGGGCATGTGTTGCGCATGTCACTACGGCGCGGGATGTTCGCCGAGGCAAGTAGTGGGTGTAATAGAGCCACTGGGGTATGAGGGTATGAAAACCCTAACCAGGAGACTGGGTCACAGGCACTGTTAGGCTCCCTGGATGGGGACCTCGGGATGTTCGTGCAGCTGGTTGGAGACACTGATTTATATGGTTGTGTCGTAAACAGTGGCGTTCGTGCATCTCAATTTCTTTGCAACCTTAGTCCAGTGAACTTCCATTTTCTATTAGACTCTACTCTTAACTCTCTTGTCTTCCTCCTACTGTTCATCCGAATGGGCAACCAAAAGACAGCAACCCAAATCAGCGCACGAAAATGTATGGTTGATGGTTGTTCAAACTGAAAAGAATGAAACGGTACCAGGAAAGACTAAGAGACGAAAACTTATTCGATGGTTGTTAGGTGTCCTATGCCGCATAGGTCTTCCACGGCGCTCGTCTTATGGGATGCCCAGGACATTGGTTTTCATTAACACAAAACTGCAGTATCGATTTTGTAGCTTACTGGTTGTGCATAGAGTTCCAGTCGTAGGTTACACATGACACCATCATTTGCCACCCATGCCTGTTCAGTTCAGTTTGTACAACCATGCAACTATTCACTTTCTTGCGCCGGTTTTGGTTTTACTGCTTTTTGGCTGCTCATGTGGATGAAGCAATAGGATAAGACAAGAAAGTTGAAGGTAGAGTCGAACAGAAAATGAAAAAGTTCAGTAACGGATTTCTGGTAGATTCACTGTCCGTTGTCAGACAATGTCCGCATCATTTTATCCCGGGGGGGAACAATGGTCTCACAGATAAACCCTCTATTCCTCTATTTGGAAGTGAAGTCTTTTGTGGATTCGCTATAATCACTCGTGAACAATGATGCACTTGGACCCACGAGCCCAACTCACATCAGAACAGGGTGTACTTACATACAACCCAGTACGTTGCTGGCACCCAGTGTTTCTTTTTTTTCGTTTATTCTTGTGCAAACACTAGTGAGTCATAAATAGGTAGGTCTTTTTGGCTGACGCGCATCACGGCACACGTGTTACTGCCTGCTTTCTGGGGCCTTGTTTCTAAACCTTTCAAACTCTGGTGATGTTGCTCCACATGTTCGATTTAACCAATCAGCAATCGATATCTGACAGCTGGAAAAAAACTGGCGATCGTTTTGGTGAACCGGTGCGGATGATCGATACACGATGTGTTGTAGTGGTTTACTCATTGCCGTCAGAGCCCTGTTCACGGTTCGCTTATCACAGAGACAACTAACCAGTGCTCAACCGTGTTAATATACATACCAGTATTTTAGGATAAGTGGTATGGTACATGAAAAAATTGCAAATTATTCTGTTGTTTTTTTACGATTTCTCAAAGCTGTTATGTAGGGTATATGAAATTTGAAACTCGTATTCGATTACCAGCGCGGAGTTGGGCGATCCTTTACAACTCGTGTACCTAATTCTCAAGTTCCTTATTTGCACCATCAAACTGACCTGCTCAGTAACGAATTTCGGCGAAACTCGATCAATTACACGTGCGTAAGTGAATAATACAGATGGAAGTCGCTGCTTATTTTCCGAAGATGTTCGCAACTAATTAGGAGACAAAACGTGATACGTGGATTCTATTTTCCCTTGTGAATCACATTTAACACACATCTTTCACACTGTTACCGAATACATCCGGTTGACTGTTCGTACCCGTGTCTAAACGTTTTTCAAGGGTGAATGATACTAAATCTGTCTTCAGGGAGACTTGTGCTGCCGAAATTTCACATCTGTTCGGGAAGGGGAGTTATTATCCTGAAGTAATACTGATTCGGTAATATATGTTTCAATGTGGTGTTGTTCGACGGTCACGTGTTTCACGATGATAACATATTGATCCCATCATCATCATCATCATTTGGTCCCGCACCCTCTCATCGTCGTCGTCGTCATCGCCGATAGTTGACAAACTCAACAAAGTTCTTCTCAGAGTCCTCATCATCATCATCATCATCATTGTACAGTGAGATAAAGTAAAGCGAACTTCACTGATCGCTGCCAAGCTCACAAGGTACACAAATCAAGTGATAAAGCACACGATGGGGAGGGATTGGACTTAATTGAAGGGAGGCAAAGAAAGTGAACCTGTATGGTCAGCACATACAGTACACAATCTAACTATGAATGTATTATACCGTTTCAAGTATTCCCACCTGATATCCTTCAATATATCCAACCAGCCAGTTACAGAGTCTTTCGACCCCAACCTGGAGGACCGGAGGTATACTATACCCAATTGCTCTGCATTTCTTCAAGCCTCGTTTCCACGTCAACTGTTGACCTCCACATGCTTTCCTCCAACCTGGTGCCACAACTGTGAATAAGGCGCGGTGCGGTAGACGAAAGCTGGACATGCGCAATACGTGTCCTAACTAGCGAAGCCGACTAATCTGAATTCGATGGAACGACGAATTCTCCATCGAAGCATTACCAAATACGCGACGTCTTACCTCAGAGTTGCTTACACGCTCGCTCTATCCAACCCACGCCAACTTACGTAAACATCGGCAGTCGAAGGCTTCTAGTTGACGAATATCTTCCACGTGCAAATTTAGGGTCTCGCAACCATAGAGCAGAACTGACCGCACACTGGCGCAGTAAACACAACCTTTCATTTTCAACGAAACATGGCGTCTGCACCAAAGGTATTTCAGTCCTGCGTAAGCTGCTTGAGCCTTGGAAATGCGATCGGTTACTTCATTGACTATGCTACCGTCATTTGCAACGCAGCTACCTAAGTAGGAGAAACATTCCACAACAGCTAATTCTTGACCATCAAGCATCAGTTCTGGGGTAGACGACACCCAGTTTTATAGCATCACTTTGCACTTTGAAGGCATATGAAGGCGCATGCTGAAAGGAGTTACAGAACTTGAATCAGGGTCCCCAGGGTTGTTGAAAAATTTGTACTCGTTTTTTCTTCTAATATCGGTTCATGACTCGCTCAAAAGTTATCCATACAGTCGCGCTGTTCAAATTCAAATTTTTATTACGGGTAAATTACAAAGCTTATGCCTATTGAATCCCATAGGGTCTGTACATACTGGGTTCGGTTGATAGTACAATTGAATAACAAATTCTGACGTTCAGTCACGGGTACTGAATAGTTAGATGGTTCAATGCTTCATCCAGTTGTGACTTGAATAAATCGATAGTTGGTGCACAAACAACTTGAGATGGAAGAGAGTTCCAGATGTTACAAACTCTGAGGCTAAAAGAATGACACCTGCAGTCTAGCCGGCTCTTTTGGAGTAGAAGTTTAAACGGATGCCCTCGGAGGTGACCACTCCTGGATAGCGTCACTAGAGTACTACACGGGCGGTTAGGTTGATGTAGTATTTGATAAACGAGGATCATGTCTCCCCGTATTCGACTTTATTCAGACGAGTAGAGTCCGAGAATTCGTAGTCTTTCGCCGTAGGGCTTAGATTGCAACCCTTTGACCATTTTGTTTGTTGTTCTCTGCGGACGTTCCAGTGCCTTTTGATCGCGAATCAGCCATGGATTCCAAGCCTGTATAGCATACTCAGTGTGTGGTCTAATGTATGCTGATAATGAACGGGGCAATAGGTCTGTTTCGAATGATCCGAAACACGTTTTAGCAATCCATCGTGTTTTATAGCCTTTGAAGACGCTCTTTCGCAATGTGTGGAACATCCTAGATCCTCACGAACGATAACTCCCAGGTCCTTTTCGTATGGATAGCGGCCTCTGTGGTGCAGCGGTACAACCTTGCATTTTTCAACGTTGAATTCGGTTTCATTAATGATGGACCACATCGATAAGCTGCGTCGAGAATTTCCTGCAAGGTTTCATAATCTTCAGGATATTTTACCGTTCTCCATGTTTTGGCGTCATCAGCAAATAATAACGCTTTTTCTCCAAGAATATCTGGTAGGCCGTTTACGAATGCTAAGAAAAGGTACGGATCGATTACGGATCCTTGTGGAACTCCACGGACAGCCTCAATTGGTCCCGACAGAGAACCATTAACTCCAACCGATACGATACGNNNAATAATAATGCCTTTTCTCCAAGGACATCTGGTAGGTCGTTTATGAATGCTGGGAAAAGGTACGGACCAAGTACGGATCCCTGTTGAACTCCACGGACAACCTCAATCGGTGCCGACAGAAAACCATTAACGAGAATCGATACGGTACGTTGTCGAAGAAATTCCTCAATCCAGTCCAGTTGCAGTCCTCGGACACCGTAATTATGGAGCTTTCGCAGCAATATATGG
>UZAN01058960.1:0-11676 GCA_900618425.1 Echinostoma caproni
AAGTTCTCTTTCCCTTACTTGACCAGGACCAGGTCCACAACCACGTTTTGGCTGGTGATATCAATAAAGGCTCGCACTGTTTCTTCTTCCAACTGTCTTTTGACTGGAATCGTTGGGACAAGGCATCGTCAAACCAGGTTCAGTGATATTACGGCAAGATATAACAAAAGTTTGACATGTAAAATTGTGATACGGTCGAACGGAAACAGAAGTACACAATTATGAACACAGAAAAAGCAGAACAGTAGAAAGAAGTTACTGAAAACATAATCGTTCGACTTTGGCAATCTGTCATTCGGCATTAAATATTCACTGCGGTGAACTAACGGGATAATGCCATTTATATTTAGACCATTTGAATACTTGTAGTCGTAAAATTCCAAATGTGAAAGTATTNAAATGTGAAAGTATTCAAATTCTCTTCCGGAGAATTTATAAACCCCAAGCGTTTGAGACACGGCTCGTGTCTGCGGTGGAGGCGCTTTCGTCCATATGTGGTCGATTTTAATGTTGTCCGACATCCGTTATAGCCTTCTCTGAAAGATTTATCAAACTGAGGCCCCATAAACGTGCACAACACTTCGATGGTTTCCATCTGAACTTCTTTGGTTGTGTAACTGCGTACTCCTTTATCCCGTGAACCGGAATCGGCAGCTGTGCCTTCTGCGTCTCGTTGCAGTCGGCTATGTATGAATACACATACTCGTTGTGCACATGAAAGTTTGATCCGCCGGTTCGGACAGTTGGTCTTCCGTGCAAGATCTGACTCGTGGTGGGATTTGCACTTTCTTGTGGAGGATTTTACCAACCGTAGTACCTCCTCCATGAGCATGGAGGTGCGTGCGCTGATTAGTGCATACGATTCTTCATCATGTGTGTGGTCGGGAACTCGATGAGCGGTTTCGGATTTGCGCGTAATCCTGTTAATCAATCATGTATCCTTTGGTGCCGATTTACCCACAAGTCCGAGGGGAATCCATCTGAGAGATGTTGGAAAGGTGAATGGCTCTGAGTGCTATCCGTACGGATGTTCTAAGACCAAGTGTGCTTGGAAAGCATTCATACCTATAAGAATGCCAATCGGAAGTTGAGGATTTGTGTGAAGTCGGAGGTCTTGCAGATGCTTCCATTCTTTAAGTTGTGCAGTATTTGGTATGGTGCGGAAGAACTGAGAACTTTTCTCTACAGACCACACCTTTTCTTGAGGGAAGCGGGTCGTCGTTGTTTAGGTACAGGTTGATCGTCAAAATACAAAATGTCCCGTTTTGGAAAGTTAACGAATGAGGATATGATATTTCCGATAGTGGAAGAATCTCTCGGCGAAATTCCTGGATGACTCCTCCCAAAGTCAAGACATCCGGGAGAGACTCGAACTCGACAACACCCGTGTCGCGAGGAATCATCATACCACTGAGCCACAATGGACGGCGACGTACTGGTGACGATGTTTCATACACCCAATGATTCTCAATTCATGCGGAGTCAGCTGATTCTGGTTTGTTAACTCCGACTGAGTTAGGAACAATGCGACTGACACCGTCCATTTTAACAACATCACTTCTTCTTTCACTGTATAGTACCTGTTCATACAATTCTAGACGATATCCTATTTCATTGAGGTTATGACAGCAACAACACAATGAAAATGACTAGTTACAGAGTTCACCACGGAAAGTGGTCTTCCATTTTACTTTATTATAGATCTGATTATGGATTAGCGATATCCTCGTGTGAGGAAAACGGTATCGATTTACTCCCAGATGACAGACTGCCTGATCTAGTGTATGCAGACGACTGTGTGCTACTAATTGAAGGTTCAGGTAAGTTACAAGCTTTTCTGGATGTTTTATGTGCTAGTGTTGCCGTGTTCGGTATGCCTTTTGCACCTTAAAAGTGTAAAATGTTATTTTAAGACTGGGTTGGTCCAGCACATAGCCTTAATCTAACTGGGAACTAATAGGGGAGGTGAATAAGTTTTGTTACTTGGGCAGCTTCATCCTACCGGCGGATGCATCTCGGATGAAGTATCAATCCGCGTGCATAAGGCTTGGTTGGCATTTTCCAAATTGAGGCAGCTGTGGCGCTGTCGCAACATCCGATTATCTGTAGAGAGTGGAGTGTATGCTGCGGCAGTTTGACCAGTTCTGATATATGGGGCCGAAACGTGGTCATTAGGAAAACAGGGTAAAGATAGACTGTCGTTGTTTGAACACAGTTGTCTACGCAACATTGCACGAATCTGGTGGGGCAGCCGGATGATCAATGCTAGGGTTGGGCGAAAGGTTTTCAGTAACTTCGGTCGCTCACTGGAGAAAATGTTCGACCTCCATAGATTACGTTGTTTGGGGCATGTGTTACGCAGTTCAACAGATAGGTGGCCACGGTGAGGGTGGGTAGTGGGTGGGAGAAAGTCAAAGGTGGTCAAGCTGAGACCTGGCGTGAGAGCATGAAAACCCTGATCAGGAGTTTGGGTACCATTGGTCCCTTTAGTCTCCCTGGATGGGGACATCTGGATGATCGTAGCCAATGGTTAGCGACACTGACTGACATGGCTGAGTGTTATTAATAGTGGCGTTTGTGCATTTTGTAAAATTCTCTGCAACATTAGTGCAATGAACTTTTCAGTTTTCTCTTCAATCCTATTTTCGACGTTTCCTGTCTTGCTCTTAATGTTCGTCCAAATTGGCAGCCGAAAGACGGCAACCAGAACTAGATAGTGCATGTTTAATGGTTGTACAAACTGAACCGAACTGTTTTTGCGTCTTAGGTCGAATTCCGACTTTTGAACATTTCGTGATGAAATGTTACAAACGGTTAAGAAACAACAATCAATCTGACCATAATACGCTGGTTGATTTTATCGCTTTGTTTCTTTCCTCCTAACCACTCCATATTTACCGAACCTTTCCAATTTCTCCACTCGAATTGCATCCACGTGAATGATCCTGGAATGTTTCCTGCCCCCAAACGAGCTCCATTTAGCATATCTGATCACTGTACAGTTTTCCTTAACACTTGCAGCACTGCTAAACGAACCAATAATTTCATCTTGGACCAGCGTTCTGCAATATGAGGAACAAGAATTGCCGCCTGCAGAACGTGGTCAGGTTCAGGAACGTCGGTTCCTCCTCCGACACTCCTGTGTTTTCCAACAATCAGCTCTCTTGATCTGACAAACACCTTACTGGTTATCTTGATCTCTATAGTGACCAAAGTTGCCTTTTGGAAAATATTTATATTTCAACTGATAGGTTTTCTCGATAACCAATACTATATGCACGATTCACATTGTATTACTGTCGTTGCTGAAATCAAGCCCAATATGGTTACACATGCAGTGCGGTTTTAAAACACCCGCCACAAAAGGCAAGATGCATTCAAAAACGCTGAAATCTTGGATAGGACATAACCTCAGAAAATTTGTATATTCAAATAATCTTCAGTGGTACATTTTCAATAAACAGTATAAGCATCGAATATCCAGGAATCTTCGGAAGCGTAGCACTTATCGTGGTGTTTCAAGTCACTATAGAAATAGTATTCATGACCAAGAAAGATAACCGGACAGCACTCATGTGCTGTTTGAGACTCATTCGCGGTGCATATGCTTTCTGACCCTGTCAGGACTCGAATGGCCAACATTCCGATTAGAACTTTTAGCCACCCCTGAGCTACACGGCCAACGATCATCCCCTTGTGCAAGTGTCTCAATCATTTTAAAGTATGGAGTTCTCATTAGCCCATTCGATTTTTCAGAGTTACCAGGCACTAGTGATTATCACCGTTATTCTTTCTCAACGGGAAAATAGGTTATCAAAACTGGTCTAAGAAAATGAAAGTATAAGTCAATGTTTGTTTCACCAAATTTTCGACGAATTTCAATCAAATAATATGTCGTAAAATACGTTTCGCCTCTATAATTTTGAAAAAATTTCGTTATAAAGTCTCAGGCTACTCACCACAGAACTATTCACTCGGCAACGCCCTGTTTGGCAAGTGGTTTGTTCCTAATTGACATTACTCGAATTATGGAACATCAACAAGTCAGAGTCAATCCATTTAAGTCCATTCAGGTCAAGAATTGCAATATCCGTTTTTATAGATGGATTTTCAGCTCAGTGCACACTGGGGTCATTTCTTTGCGCAAACAGTCCTCGAGGAAAATAAGTAAACTGCGGCGTGATCAATTTGATTGGAGGAAAGAGGTGCGAAAATGTACAAATTCATATCATCACCGCGAATCACTTTGTACGGTTATTTGTGCAGATACGTTTGCTTTGAAAATCTCATGGAGTAACGAGTTGATTTTGATAGCAAATCCATTCCACGTAGAATGTAGCATGACTGCGGAAAATGGTATTAGTTTCCTCTTGAAACATGAACATTATTGTGATACTAGTGAAACGTGTGTTATTTCTTTTGAATAAAATGCCCTAAATGTACTTATAAAAATAAATCGATATTCAAATAATTGTTCAAATAGTTGCTTGGCAGATTTGATTTTGTATGTCTATTGCGAAAATTTCAGTAGCCTCGGTGGGATTCGAACCCACGCATGGACGCCGCCTACGCTTTGTACGCGCATGCTCTACCAGCTGAGCTACGAGGCCAAACCAATAGCACTGATCTTTTCACATTCGAATGTGGGGTGCTTTGTGTATGCTTACTATCTATCATGGAACCTAAAGTAATTCGATGGCTGATTTTATATCCATCCGTGGGAAAGTAATAAAGTGAAACCGTCGTCATCAACAGGAATACTAATCCACACTTACTTCTTAACACAAAACTTTTCACTTTGAATTAGCCCTGTTTCTCCGAAATCAGAATGTCGTTTGGCGCAATAACCAACAAACACAGATAAGCTATTTTGCCCCACCTGGGACTCGTCATCCGTGCCCAACTTCTTTTTGTTTCTGCCGGGACTCAAACCCCGGGAGACTTTTGTGTGGCCACCGAAGCCCTAAGCTCCGATCTCCTAACGATGAACCAAACGATTGATGGTTACGCTTAAGGCGAATGACCGCGGCAATTTTCAGTCAATTTTCCACTTTGCGGACACATCAGACACAGTATAACAAGTTGAAAAAAGGAACCACGAAATTCAAACTGTTCAGATCCTCATCCAGTAGGTTTGTGTTTCCGAATCCATTCCTTTATCACTCACGGCAGTATTGATTCGTTGCAACCCACTCCGTGGAAATTGAATATACAGTTTGAATATAACGAAACAAAACGTACGTAACGCTAGGAAACCGCGACAGTAAAATTTATCGTGACTGCTTGTATCTCACGGGGCCTTTTGGGTTCATGGCGTTTTACTTGCTTTGCCTTGATGGTTTATATTCAACTTCGACCCATGGGGGACCTATCTGTCACTTTTCTCGCCATCCCGTATTCCGATCGCTTTGTCAGTCTACCGGCGTTCCTCACCGTTTTTCTTCGACCGCTAAGGCTAAATCAAAATGACATTGCAGTTCGTTTTATGTTAGAAATATGACACTATGTGCTGCTCATAGCACGAAGCTTTTCCCAATGACCCGTTCATCACGTTTTAGGATATTTGTCGAAAAAAAAGTTATTCGTGCACAAGCACAGTGATCAACCGTCTGATAATGTGCTATTATCACAATGCAGCTGGGGTATGATGACTCTCCATATCCCGTTAGGCTTGCAGCACACGAAACTTTGGTCCTCCGTCTGGCTACCCCAATGGGCCATCGAAATCAGGAAAGAATTTACGGCCGTACCGCTTATCTTTCAACAGACTAGCAGCACCAAAGACGGAAAAAACTACTCCAGTTATTTATCAACGATGGTGACCCTGTGGTTAGGTCAACAACTTGTGACCTGGGAGTCCCGGGTTCGAAAAGAACCACCACCGCCAGTCTTCTCAGGCAGCCAACGCCCTTCCTGAATGTTGATTGCACACTTGTATATCAAATAAATAAATAACAAAGGAAGCAAAATGACATTTATTTATTTGATCAGTTAATAGGCTACATGATTGGTATCCGTTTCTTTAGTTATCCATCCAGACACAGAATGGAAGATTCAGAACATTGGAGGCTAACTTACCTATCAAGAAATTGGATAGATGTAAACAGTCGGCGAGTTTCGCAGCTATATGTATGGTTTTTATCAACCGACTCAATATTTTCTTTGCACGACAAAACAGAAGTTGCCAAAAACAATGGAATTTTCATTTTACCTTTTTGCCGAGCTTGACAATTTGTTTGCACACGTTTCGACACCGGCTGAGGTGAGATCGTCAGGGCGTGTGAGAAGTAGTTTGTAAAAAGAATTGTTGTCAGGCTGCACTGAACTTCGGTATAACCAATATGATACCGCCACTTTTAAAAATACTGCGAACAAAATGTATAGTTTCATTCTTCCCTACTGTTTTCATAGTTGTGTATTTTCTGTGTTCCCGATTGCACCATGCGATGACAAATCGGAGATCTGTCCAGGTAGAAACAGTTCTCGGAACCAAAATTGATTTTCACAGTAACTACACAGGTCAGGAAAGAGCGAAATGAATTTAGTTCCTCATAAGACTCAGCTGTTCCAGTAGATCACACGAAGTGCTGTGGGTTACTTGAAAACTTCACTGGCCTTAGAGAATAAGGAATATAAATGAGTACAATCGTTTTCAACAACTTTTTTTAAATACTCGTAACACTCGTCTATTTGTATGAGCTATTGGAGTGGATACACACATTCAGCTACTCCGTAATCTACCAAATTACGCATACAAGGACTACCGATACACCCAATACTTGACATCAACAATTCACCTTACTACGGAATAATAAAGTGGTTAGCTGAAATCTTGGAGCCCGTCAGAAAGGGACAAGCGACTTACCGCTTGAGGGATGCCTTGAATTTGTGGGCAACTTTTCTCTGAATGTGGCCTCTCCATTTGCCAACATACCTCTTGGAGAGACCATAAACCATCTATACATTAAGAGTGAGCGCATGTGTATTGAATATTGGCCTACCCATTGAATACCTTTACAATCCAATTTACCTATGCACGTGTAATGTGCAATTCCAGTTCAATGGGGTGACGTACCGCCATAAGGACGGGATCGCGATGGGATCTCCCTTAGGTTCACTTTTGGCTGGTGTATTTATGGTGAAAGTGGAAACCAAAGTACTATATGGCCAAATAAAAGAATGTGTACCATATCGGCGCTCTGTAGATGACACCTTCTGCTTGCTTGATTCTGCCATAAGTCGCATTGTTCTGTTGGACCAATTTAGGAAAGCCCATAAGAATATAGAATTTGCGCTATAAATTTGAATATTCAGAAGGGTTGGCGTTCCTCGGTGTTTTTTCTCTATCACGCGGTGAAACCGGGTCTCTTCAGTGTGACATTCACAGAAAGCAAACACTTCGAACAAGACAGTACAAAAATTATCACAGTTTTGTATTTTCACGGAGAAGGAAGGCATTTGTTCTAGGCATGATGAACAGGACAAGGTGAACATATTTACCTGATTCATGTGAGGAAGACCTGAGACAAATCCGAGCGATTTTCTTTGAAAATGGATATCCAGATAGGATCATTCAACACTGTGTGAAGGACACCACAAAAGTGCAACCAGAGATAACAGCAAAAAAGAAATCAGGTTATTTGTCTCTTCCCTTCAAAGGGAACACATGATCTGAAATGATAAGTAGACGTCTCCAGACTGCTGTGACAAATACATATAATGCTGCTGACTTGCGCATAATTCAAGCCTCCAAATCAGTTCTCTCATCGCGGATAAAAGACAAGCAACCGGTGGAAGTGACCTCATTCTGTATGTACCGATTTGTGTTTTCCTGTTGAACCCCTTACATTGATTGTACAACCCGCCGCTTGGTCGAACGCATTCGAAAATCACCCCAGCTGGCTTAGTCGAGGATTGAAGAGAACCGGGATGAGGGGAGGATAGCACGGTTCATTTGGTCAAACATCGTGTCAGAATGAGTAAAACGGTCTGAACTATCCACATGATCATCGGGCTGAGATCAAAACAGGTCAGACATGGCTTAGTTTATACAGTCGATGCTTCCGTGATTCAGTTGAGCAAACCTGTCAGTCAGAACTCTGAACTTATCACAGCCAGGCACAAACGCTAGAGTTACATAAATCCGGTTATCAAATGAGTGTCAAATCGTTTATGTGTTTCATTCATTCGACAGTACAAATCACATTTTCAGAATGATTTGAACTCTTAAACAAACCTCGCTGTATTATTATCCATAGAATGCATACGCACGCACTCAAACAAAAACATGAAAACTATCTTCCATTACAGCGGTCTCTCGGTAACTTGAGGGTGGAGCCACATCGGTATAATTCTAAGAATTTCCCGAAAGACTTCCGGTTATGGCAAGAGATGATTTTTGCATGTTGCATAAAAATCAGGCTAACATTTGATATCATTCCACTTAGCAGTACGCCGAGTTGTCTTGACTCTGTCACGAATAATAACAGTGGATGTTCTATGTATCTACTAGGTTGTTCATCTTGTTCCCCTGGGGCCGAGTTTACAGTATATTGGCATTTATTTTCTCGTTGTTGCAGCATACGTGCGGCAAATTCGATCATTCAAGGAGTTTCGTTACCGAGGTATTGCACAAAACATTGGGAGGGGATTGGAAACATCTAGCGCACTAACTATGACCTAATAAACTTTGAACAATGCACCATACCTTCCCTCAACTTTAAAATCAAAACAACTTCACACATACATACATATACGCACCCTTAGGAGTCAACCCATTTCAACAGTGACCAACAAGAATGTGCACCAGTAGTGGTGTGAACTTATTCTTCGGTAGTAGTTCTATATTCTGAAAACAAATTTATGTGCAAGTTTCCGTTATGCGTCTGCCCTCTGATTTTCACACACGGTCAAAGAAGGAATGTCTTTTAGCGGCTGCAGGCAGGAATAAGTCGAACGAGATGAATGATTTCCACCGTAATTCCACGAGCCATTTTAGACGGTATGTAATTTTCCACCTCCGCCACAATTCACCTGGTAATTTATCGTTCAACGTTAGTACATGGAAACGTGAGCACATTTTAAGAAAATGGCTGGCAAATAGTGCTAATGTATACTTGTACAACTTGCAACCTTTTGGAAAATTCGAATTATTTACTCATCTCAGGTAAATTATCTCACTGACCGATCAAGTGATTTTTGTAAAACAGTAATGTATGTAATGGGACCAACTGTGGATTGACAGGTGATGTATTTCACCCTGTCTGGTTCATCAGCCACAAACAACTCTCTTGTCTGAAACTCTTTTTTACAAAGCTTGTTTTCAAACTCGTAAATAAAAGCAGACAACAAATGCGAACGTACTCCGGGCTCTCGCAGCGCAGCGAAGTGAACAGAGATGCACGACAGGATATCCCTCAGCTCGTATTCTCGCAGCGGCAGACGATACTAGGCTTTGCAAGTGACGGACGACGGCGAAGCATGGGGTAGTGACACCAACTAACTCCCATTTAATATGTATGCTTCTCCTTGCACATCATTGTTTTACCACATTAAAGCCACCGCTTTGGTCAGCTTTCATTTTCCGCAGGCTTCCTCACGCTTTCGCATCTCTTCTTTTGCTCTGAGGGTCATCACAATATAACCGTCCTACGTTTCGTGAATTGTCTCGTTCTGCTTTCGTACAAACGCTCGTTTGCGATATAGACGTATGATCTCGGGGTACCGATAAGCAGGCACCTACAACGGCGATAGGGAGACGGGACACGGGTTGGCGAAGAAACACTGGCAGACAGGTCATCCGTGGTTCGGGGTTGAAGTTAAACCTGCGAGGTAAAGCAACCATCGGAATGTTGGCAGCTCTGATCATTGAGTTGAATTTGGCCCATTCAATGGCCTGAAAATCCCCTGGGAAAATGTGGTCCAGTAATAGGGATTTCAACTTCTCGAACGGCAATTCAGCAGGAACATCCAGCAAAGCTATGTTCTTCACCAGGGAATACAGCTCTCGGCCACCCAACGTCTGAAATAGGACCGATTGATTTCGCATTCCTCCTTTCCGGATGCTGCATCATAATTCAAAACGTTCTACCTAATCTTCGATTTCCGATGGGCTTCCGTGGAGGTTCATTGTTTCAATGACAGGAATTTCTATTACGCGACGCCAAATTGTGGTAATCAGAATAGTACTGNGTTTAAGTAGAAGTAATTCCGATCTGGTATATCGACGAACAAGGGCCATAATAATGACAAAAATCCTTCAAATTTGATGAGATGTGATAACACGAGATTGTAGCGCAGCCAGTCAAAGGGCGCGCGAATGAAGATTGCTTGATCAAGTGACATGCCGTTCAAAGAAAATTCACAGAACATCATCGTTCGAATTTCAGTTTGCTCATCTTCTCGGACAAACCTTAAGCTCACTAAAATAATAGAGAAATCGATCAACATTTCCAATCACCTACAGGCAGTGATCAAACTCATGCAATACCCAACCCGGAGAGTTTGGAATTTCATTCATGGTGACGTGAATATGATATTGCCCCATATCGGACGCAACATCTGTGTACTCATATTCATTTACTTCTTTTGATTGACTGTCAACAAAGTGTACGTGTGATAATCGGAATAGTATTGAATTTAGGAACGCGATAATCAGTACTGTACTGCTCAGAACTGAATTGGCTCGAACCTGAACTGCGGAAACCAATGATATACACTAGGAATTGAAAGCACCAAATGCTTATATTTACTGATGGAATTCCTTCATGTTTTATAGAATGTAATAGTCCATATGATTGGTTGAACGACCGTCCTCCAATCACGTAATCGTTTGCACCGACGAATCATATGTACTAACTCGGATGTCATGTTCACCCGGTGTACCATTGGCCGAGCTTCCTGGACGGTGATTGGAGGACATAAAACTGTACCTGGTCGTGCATGGATTGCGGTCACATAAGTCTGGATCACCACAGATGTATGCTACCAGAAGACGTGTGGCGGAGATAAACGAACAAATGTTCAAGGGTCGGCTAGACTGCAGTGACTTCAGACTGATAGTGTAACATGCTCCAAAGTTGTCACCACCTTTGGTTTGTCTGTTCCGCATGTATGCTTTAGCATGGTTGGTCACATTGGTTGCTTGGAGCATTTCGGTCGCGCGTCCTTCTCCTTTGTAGCATGGATTCCGCAAGGATCGTCGGTATTCTGTACAGCTTCTTCAGCCAGGCATTTCAGCTTCGTTTAGGTCACTGTCACCTCCGGCGAAGTAACTTGGCTTTAAACGGTGAGCGAGTCCAGTGCTACACCGCTTGCTAAGTTCTTCGATTTCACACACTCTCGAGCGTACTCAGGCTAAACTTCCATTATCTAATCGGTTATTTTTCCCGATACCTACCGAGATATCGAGAAGCACGAGAGATTAGAGACTAGATTGCTGCCACAGGACGTGAGAAAGCGCCTCTCTCTCTAAACTGGCGAGCGCGTTTCATTTTTACCAATATTGGTCTTCACTAACCCTCCGTGTTCAACTTCTCGATTTTTGTGATATTTTGCACTACTTAGGGTGTAACTAATTTTAGATGAAACAAGTGTTTCCATCCTATTTTTGACTATTTTAAATTTGCTGTATCCAAATCATTACCGAATCAGGGTCAGTCACGCATATTAAGCAAA
>UZAN01058988.1:1202-11656 GCA_900618425.1 Echinostoma caproni
CGACCCTATGGTTACCTGCTCTTCGGTCAACTTCCTCACATTGGCGGAAGCCGCCAGCATCAAGTTCCGATGCTCCGGGTTCTAAAGCTCTACAAAGATTGGTGTAGGTGGTAAGACGATAGGTGTCCGTTGATCGCCCTGCCACTTCCCAAGGCGCAACATCCGCTTGATCTGCACCTCTGATGGGATCTGAGCGCGTCGGATTATGTTTCTTACTGGTGTAGGAGCGTTTACCTGCGGCTGCGCGTTTCTCTACAAAACGGCTCTGGGATGCCCCTGATAACGATATTTCTGTTTCTCCCTAGGGCTGTGTTGGTATGGGCCTCGAGCCTATGCACGGAGCCTCTCAGGCTGGTGGTGATTTCGGTGAGCTTCGCAATGGCCTCCTCGCTAGCGTCCATGCGCGCATCAAGTGCCCCTTTCCTTAGTGGCAAGTGACACTGGGTAGCCTTGTTGGTGCCCCTCATGTTTCCGGCGGCCTGCACACTAATCCCTGCGGTTACCGATTTGGCAACGCATGCCCTAGGGCTGGACTCTACCCCTCGGCTTAGGGGTGCCGCTGACGTGATTTGTTGTTCATCACGCTCAGGCTTCCCCACTAAAATCCATTCCCGGTCGTTAACTACTCCAGGCTGGTTTCCCTCCCCAGGCATCAGGGTACCTAGCTCAGGGTTACTTCTGTTCATCTGCCTACTTGGGGTCCAGTTACACGGAGGAGCTTTTACTGCCAACTGTGAAGGAGAGTTTCCTTTTGAAGGCAGTATTTTCGCCCTGGATATTCCGATAGAGCTGGTGCAGTTTGGACAAACCCATTTCAGAAACTTGTGGACAGCATAGTTTTCAACTGCTTTGGAAGTTAGCCATGTTTCAGTTATGTTGATGGCATCTGCTTAAGATACGCGAGCCTCCACTTCTGGCCACTTGTTTCTCTCCCTCTCTTGGCGCTGTTCCCTGGGGAAGAAAACCGGTCGCTCGGGACTTATACCCGAGCGCTGCGTCCGTTGTTTGTGACACCCAACTGTGTCCCTACCCTCGTCTGTCCAGCACCCTCCTTCCGATTCATTGGATCAACCGCAGTCGGCATGCTAGAGGCCGCCGGATTTCTTACTGATCTTCTGATTGGTGCCCCCGTGCCCTGCGAAGCCCCCATCCTGCTTGATGTCGGTGCTAGACTGCATATACCTATGGGGCTCCTCAAACTGGGTACTGGTAATTTGGAGGTGGTTATCCTGAGAATGTGAAGCTCGGGGACTGGTAGCTTGTGGTCATTCCAATCATCGGCCGTGTCGGTTTGTCTTCCAGCAGTCTTATCCCGGATCATCCCAGCGGCTACCAGGAGACCATCCATACACTAAGATTGGCGAATTCCACTAACTTTGGTCTTGGAATTGGAACTGGAACACCGTGCCACTTACCAAGTCTCATCATACGCTTGACCGCTGCATGACCTGGTATTTTATCGCAAAAGGTTCACCACGCGGTATCGCATTCCCTTCTCTCAGTTCCGCCCTTGTTTCATGAAGGGTTCTGGAATACCTTCAATCAACACGTTGTGGCGCCTCCCTAGGGCTGCTTTTCTCTAGCCTTGCGAGTGCTTCGCTCTCTCGACGCTGGTTGGCTTCCCCACTCTTTGAGTAAGGTTTATTAAGCTCATTTTACTTTCATAGCTACCTCTTTTACTCGGTTGTTTGGCTTGAATGCGTAGTAAGACTGTTTCGTCGCACTCTGAGCTGTCCTGTCTCGTTCTATCGTGCCTAATCACGGTTGCAGCGGACACTATATATCAAGCGAACACTGGCAACCACCAAGATCCGTGACCACTGGGCTTGGAGTCGAACTCGAGAATCACATTGAGTCCCTAACTTCAAGTAGTTTGGGGAGTTTTGTTTAACAGGGTCTCTTGGCGGGAAGCCACTTTCTTCAACTGCACGTTAGGCATGGTGAGTGCTGTTCTTGGTCTCTTCTAATTTTTTTCACGCTTAGCCGCCTAAAACCACCGGAAAATCGGCGAAAGGAAAGGAGCCGCCGAAGAAGAAGCCTATGAAACCCAAAGAGGGTGGAGGCGGTGGCAAGGCAAAAAAGAAGAAGTGGTCTAAGGGCAAAGTCCGAGATAAGTTGAACAACATGGTTTTGTTCGACAAACCAACATACGACAAATTGCTGAAAGAGGTTCCGCAATATAAAGTAATCACACCCTCGGTTGTGTCAGAGCGACTGAAGATTCGTGCATCCCTCGCACGTCACGCATTGTCGGAATTGCACCGTCGAGGTAAGTATTAGAGTTCGTACTATTGCATTATCTTAGGTTCCATCAAACTCATCGCGCGGCACAACTCTCAACAACTGTACACTCGTACTACTAAAGCTGAATAACGTCGTTTGTAAATAAACGTTTCGGATCACTTTTTGTTTTCTTCAGTTGATCGTACATGATGCCACGCTTAGATCTGGTTTTCTAATTTAGCGATGCGGATCAATTCCACAGTGGTCCTGATCACGCCGCGGCTTTGTCTGGTTCCTTACCTTCCACATCACGTTGAAAAATACCATGCATGGATGGAGAGACCGAGTTTACGAGCGGCTACATCGTCAGAGCGTTTGACATTGGACGAGGTAGGCTGAGCAATTTGGATCTTTTAATTGCGTGTACCCTGATGTTGCAATCACTTTCGGAATTATTTTGATGCAATCCCGTGTTCAGTAGCATTACCCACCACCGCAATTTGAGGATTCACTGACTCCTCTAGACCCCTGAGAGTTTTCGGTTCTGTATGCCCCGATGTTCGTGTCCGTAATCGCAATACTAACCACATTGTGTAACCACTCGTTTAGGTCGCGACTTGTGTCAACGGCTACTTTATGTGTTAAGATCTCTGTCCCGACCGTTTGTCAACAAAATCCGCATTTCGCTGCCGATTACCTCGCTCGGTTTCGTGCGAGTGCAATAGTTTGCCCATGAATATTGATGCCGCTCCAAACCTGTTCACCTGCCATCTGCACCGCCCTTCGTATGATCTCATGCGTAACCGATCTTTTCTACAGGCTAATATACGTTGTGCGTTCCATGAGTAGCAGTGCCAAGAACCGCCGGTCGATTAATTCACCGTTTCACTTTTCTAGTTCCATTCAGGGTGGCTTGTGAGTATTTGTCGGTGGTATTAGTCCTACTTGTTGACAAATGTGTTTCCCCTCGTCCGGTCGGAGTGTATGCGTGGCTCCACTGATGTTCTTCGAAGCCCGAATCGTCGTCAGAAGTTGGTTCTGTTAGTGATATCTGCATCTCTGACTTCGTCCTGACCGAATGTTCTACTAGGGATCGGGCTTACAAAAGGATTGGTCTCAGCCACTGTAAGTGGCGAACGTAGTCACAGGTAGCGCGTTCGGAATATTTAATTCGATGCTTTGCGTTGCGATCATTTAATCTAACTGAAAAGACCAACAGGTGTAAAAGTTCATATTGCTTCCTCAGATTGCAGCGTCCCACCAGACAACGTGCGCCGTGGTCTATCCGGTTTCATGCGCTTATCAACGTGATCCGGAGATGTCTGCACGTGATTATCTTGGTGGTTCGTTCATTTAGAACGTAAACAGGGAGTAGGCTGCTGTTTAGGAGAGAGTATTACTCGTACCAGGACATGCAAATAGATAAGCGCACTAGTTCTCCATAAAAGAAGTCTACTAGCGAGTTGCACATGGCAGTTCAGCGAATTTCCCACTAGGTGAATTATACCCTGCGTTTCAAAAGGCGATTGAACTTGGGTTCAGTTTCGGTTTTTTGGCTTTGAATAATGCGCATTTCGAACTGCATGGTGTCCCGGAAAAATCAAGCGGGACACTTGTGCAAAACGGGTATGATTCGCAAGTGGCTTCCGAAGAACGTACGGGGTGACTTCACGCTTAAAACAGCTGACAGCGAACGGTGAAATATTGGTTATTGTAAAGGATACCTTTTGAGGCCTGTCATTTCCGTACGATGATGACCGTTTATGTAGCTACCATTAGTCTAAATGTGATGCGAAGTGTTCGGCTTAATTTTGATGGTCTGGTGCTTACGGGTGATTGCGATGTCTCAATCCTGTGCGCGCGAGTGAAACCATCGACGCAACGGTTCTATTCACACACTTAAGGCCCGTTTGTTTTCTTTCCATTGGAAACTGCATCTGAGATATACAAAACTGTCTCACTACTACAGTTCTGTCGATCAGTGGTCGCGAGCTTCCGTCAGGAAGGCGAAGTAGTTCTAATGCTGATGCTTTAAATGTTTCATGGTGTTGTTCTCAAATTCATCTCTCAATGGTCATACTTCTGAGTGATCTGGTCGAGAAGCAGTTCATTGTTTACGATCATTAAATACAACGGTGTCTTACAGCTAGGTGTTTAGTCAACCAACAGCTGGAAGTATCTAGACGAGAAAGGCAAGTGTGCTGGCTTGTATAGGGCGAGAAAATACTCCTGCGACTCGGCCGCATCTATCTGCTGATTAGACCGGAACTGACTGTCGAACAGAGGAATTCAACTCCCGGTCGTCGATTGGGTATTATGTTCCTTGGCGTTGGATTCGTTTTGCAATTTGTGCTTCTACGACCTACTGCCGTTGACCATGCGTTTTCATGTACCGGTTTAGGTTGCTATCTTTTGACTGACTATTTTTTTAAAACAGTAGAATGTTGAAAGAAGATAAAATCCATATAGGCCGGAGTTGAAAGAAAACAGTAGATGCAGGAGCGCCACTGTTGGCCACAGTCATCACAGCCTCTAACCAGTGGCTACCATGCTCTCGGGGTCCCCATCCAGGAAGACCTACTCATTGCCTGTCTCGGAGGACATTGCTGATCGAGTTGACCTATCTGGTTGCACGCGTAACCTTTCTCACTATCCGTAGTCCATGGTGGTGAGTCACTTGAATCACTGCGTTATTGAAGCAACCTATCTTCGCATAACCTCGAACGGAAGTTCATTCACTTGCAGGGATAGGGTGCAGTCAGCGGCTAGATATAAAATAAATCCTCGAAGATAATGAATGCTTTCGAAAATTGGGCTAGGTGAAAATGCGGTTGCGTCTTCGACTTGGTCCATGACCAGCGTGAATCCCAGACACGTGGTTAACCGTGGACAATGTATGATACCAACGAAAATTGCTAGGGCGATTTTATACATCAGATTCATTAAAATGGCAAACCCCATAGTCGAAAACCAGTGTAGGTCTACAATCGTTCATTTCAGAAACGGTTCATCGATCCCGTGTGTAAGAGCGATATATAGCAAGAGTGGATGTTCCATTAGTTCGCGGTTTGGTGGGGAACGAGAGGTTTGGAATGGGGAAATAAGCCGCTGTAATCTGGTGGGGATGAATTACTGCCTCTGTACGGGAGGGGTTAGACGCAGTTGCTGAGCATACCGTGTTGTATTAGAAGGAAGCTGAAATGTTAAGTAAAAACGTCATCAAATGTTTATTTTGTTTTTTATTTATTGAGTATACAAATGTGCAGTCAACATTCAGCAAGTTGGGGAGGATGGAGCGGTTCGACCCGGAGCTCATGGGTCACAAGTTGGTGACCTAACCACTTGGCCGTCAGCGCCGATGTTAAACGGCAACAAAGTGGTTATAGACAGTCTAGGGAGAGAAACGAGCGCAGCTGACTGGAACTGAAAGATGGATGTCCGCAGAATAATCAGCGTTTCAAATGAATCAAAGGATAACTCTTGAGAATATCGGGTGCTGCACGAATTCGGTAGTGCCGTGGTGAGATGTGCTCTAGGTCAGGCTCCAATGACGCAATTGCTGCACTACATCCACAGTCCAGATTAGTAGAGTGGTGAGTAGTGCGTAGAGGAAGACAACGCCATCGACTGAGGGTTAGTTTGGTTTCTGAGTTTTTGATATTTCATCATTGATAAATAGGAAAAACCCTAAGGCATCAGTGTTAAAACATGGATGCCAGTAATCTCAGCTAACGCCTGATGGCGAACCCCACCAACTAGCTAATTGTTTTTCATTGGCGTTCGTTCATCTCAGTTTCTATGCAGCCGTGGTTCACTGATATTCTCCATTTTATCTTCAACTGTGCTTTCAACTTCCTACTGCTTCATCCAAATGGGCAGCTAGAAGGCAGCAACTAAAACCGGCGCACGAAAGTGCATGCTTAATGGTTGTACAAACTGAAACTTAATAGGGAAGCTTGATAACCCCCAACAGAAACGTGAGTTAATCCAAACATGAGCAGTTTAGCCAGTGATCCTCCGTGTCAAAATGAGTCAAAGGTTTTGAAATGTAGAGCAAGAATAGAGTTTTCCGCGACTAGCGAGGACAGTCGACCAGGATTATGGGATGAGAGTAAGGCGAGGCTATCGGTAGCCTTGTTGGCTATCGCTCAGTAGCCTTCCACATAAGGACGCTGCATTTGGTCAGAGATAGTGGTTTCAAATACTTTCAAAATACCAGGTGGGGGAAATAGAGCATGGAAGGTCCCAACATTTGAGGATGGAGAACGGTGTTTTCCAAGTTTAGGGAAAGTAGAAAGCTGAAGCAACAGGCTAAAGATATGATCTGAAACGGAATCACGCATTTTGAGGACCATGGATAGTAAGTGCACGCACCGCGTGGTTTGCCCAACTTCAGAAAGCAAGGCGTTTGGGAGTGATCACCCAAATGGGTGGTGGTGGTGGTGCAGTGGTTCGGTCGCTGCCACCGGCGTGCTTTGGACCCTATTTTCTGAACTTCGAACCCCTCCACACAACCTAGGTGGTATACAGCTTTGCTGTCGTCCGGATCAGTACCACACAATCCGGGGGCCCAATGTGGTTCGCCACTGTGAGTCCCGGGACTTGGATTACCGATTCTCATGACTGAACTGCAGGTCCCCATCTGTTCACCACACCAAGGTGTGTAATAAAAATGACATATATGACATAGAACAGCCGTGCCAATGGAATAATAAGTTGGACGGGGTAGGACAATTAGACAAGGTGAAGTTGGTGGGTAAGTGGAGAGCAAAGCCAGCTTTCTCGTGTTTTGTGCGCATTTAAGATCATCAGGGCTATTATTGATTGCAGGGAACCGGGAGCTGCGAACCACATCAGAAGGGGACCAGCTTGCTCGGCGACTGGTGATGGACCAGAGCAAATGATCGTTTCTTCAGCAGAAAAAGTGCGTTTTAGTTCCCTGCATAGTTTTGGAATATCAGTTCCTAACCTGCAGGAAGGGAAACTGAAGGAGCGACGGGAACTTGAGCGTTTGAGAGCAAAACACTTGGAGGGTTCTGGTTAACCGGGCTAAGGAATGTGCGGAATAAAAGATGCATTTATTTAAGAACATCCCTGAGGTTGGAAACAAATATGAATTTGTCCAGAGATTCGAGGGAACGTATCGGGGATGGAATCCTAGGAAATCTCCAAAACCTTCCTAACTTGTCCAATTGTTTTGCCATAATGCGTCTCGAAATGGATGGAGAATCCGAGCAGGTGAAATACATTAATTCGATAACCCAAACAGCGAGAAAGTCGAGATTTCTGAGCATAGAGAAGGCACCGAAGTGAGAATGTGATGGATGATGTGAGCATGTTCGCCAGCTCAATCAGGAACTCGTGTGGGCTGGACAGCTAATCGATTCTGGTTGTCTGCCAACAGGGAATCTGCTACTTTGCGCCCCAAAGCATTATCAAAAGAAGGCTTCAAGCACTCCTGGTGATGAAATCTAAAATCTCATGCTTCAAATAGTCTGTTGAAGGGTAAGAAATCAAAGGTAAAGGAGTCACTGGTGTTAGGTGTATGATGAAAGAAATAATTTGGAAGTTCAACTACAGCAGCTGAACCTCATGATTGCATAAGTGACGGGTTTTGTATTCTGGTGGTGGTGCTGGATAAAAAGGTAAACACCATATTTGGATTGAAAAGGGATGGACAGTGGACTTGTGGAATCGCAAGTGAGTGGCACCCGATGAAGGTGATGGGTTTCAGTCAAAGTATAGTGAGAGGAGAGAGAATGGCGAAATGCGGTTTTGGTTTGCGAATGTTGGTGACGCCGATGAGTCTGTAGCTGCTTTGCAAATGGATAGAGGTAGCCACAAAAGGAGGAGGATTAATTTGGGATTAGGACCAGATTAAAAACGCAATGTATGCAAACTGGGTACGTATTTGAAGCGTGTTGTTGCACAGCTCCACTCTATACAATTATCGTTTGCGTCACCCAATCCTTAGCTTAGATAAAACTGATAGCCGGTATAGTGACAACCAAGGATTCTCAAGTTCGTCAGAGCTGGAGGCGCGTTTTGTGCGTGATGACACATTTTCAGAAAGACGTTTCTTCCCGAGTAGCACAATGTCAACACTTTCCATCGTCTCCTCAGCTAGCAACATTGAGAGTGGGATCGGTTCTATCGCGTTAAAACAAATTAACAGGTCGGTGACACAAGCATGCACAGCAAAGTCGAACAAACGACCAAACCACCCCCCCCCGCCCAAAAAAAGAAAAGAATCTTCAGTGAACAGTGCTGTATTGTGTGCGATTCTCAGGTCGAATCTTTTGCTTCTGGTCTTTTTTAAAATCATGTTCACCAAAACGTTTCTAAGCATGTGGATAGTAAGTTTTCACAATGGATGCGATTAGAAAATATCATCGAATGGGACCATTTGCATAACGCGGAAAACTTCAAGAAGCAGTGCAAAGATACCGTGTGAGACGGAGTTCAAAGCTGATTTCGAATGGTGTGGCGCAGAATAGGCGGTTCTACGGACTTGGGTTTCGGAATTCGGCGAACGGCACAGATTTGGTCAATGCAGCCTCAACTAGGTCTAGAGGCTCTGCTAGCAATTAACTCTAATCGACCACACTGCTATCAGTTACCACTGGCGAGGGTTCATTTAAGTTGACGGCTCCTATTAGTCACCACCCGTGGATACGGATCATGCTTTGCTACGATCTAGATTCTTTCTACTGTTAAAATACCACAACAAAGCTTCGGGAAACGGATACCCACAGTACAGTGTAAGGCATAGTTGCGAATCGGGTTTCGAAGCGGAGCTCTCTGATAGCATTTCAAATCAAACATCAGACAGACTCAGTAAAAACTGTGCGTCAATCAAGGAAGCGATGTAAACTTCTCGCTGGTGTTATATCCCGTCGAGTTTCTGCTGCAGCGGTGATAATCAGGCCGGTGTTGAGGTCTCATCTACGATATTTTCACGTCTCGTCAAATTCCGGAACCCCCACACTTTTCGTACTTACTTTACTTTGCGGCGGCTGGCACCTAGGATATCTCGCATTTCCGCTGCCCACGCTCGGTGATCCGCGGCAAGATCAGCGCAGATTGTGGTCCAGCTTGATTTCCATTATCGAGCGCCGTAGACGGAACGAAGATCAAGGTTTTCAGTATCCTTTCGTACCGTGTCAAGCCAGATTTTCAGCTGTTCACCGTGCCATCAGCGCCAGTTCGGGCAGGGAGGNCAGCTTTTGTCAGGTTGTTATTGGACTTACGAGAATGTGACCAAACCACTGTAGTCGCCGCCGTTGCATTAGCGTCCTCAGCCGTACAAGATTAAAACACCGATTTCTGACCACTTCATTTAAGCGTTGATCCCTCCATCGTACTCCCACAATGATTCTTAAGCACCAGTGATCGAGGACTTCTAATCTGTGACAGTCTACGACTCGGACAGCAATATTTGTCACGTGGTGCACCCGTCAGATTACGTGCCGGTACGCATACCGAAGGCTTGGTTGGCATTTGCCAACTCAAGACGTCGGTGGAGTGTATTCTGCAGCAGTTCGGTTAGTGCTGCTATACGGTACAGGGATTTGGCCATTACGAGAGCAGGATAAAAATACATTGTCGGTGTTCGAACACCCCTGTCTACATCACATTGCACGAGTCTGCTGGGGAAACCGGAAGAGCAATGCTGAGGTTACATATTCGCTGTCGTCCACTGGGACAAGTGGTCGTCCTCCATGGAACACGCTGGTTGGAAAATGCGCTGCGTATGTCACCAGATAGGTTGCTACGGTGAGCGATGCCTGCCGAGGCAGGTAGTGAGTGGAAAAAAGCCAAGGATATGAAAACCCTAGCTGGGGGACTGGGTCACGTAATTTCCGTTAGGCTCCCTGGACCCCGAGATCATGGTAACCGGTGGTTAGGTTGAGTGTCACGAACAGTGGCGTTCGTGCATCTACCCATTATTTTAATTTTAGTCTATGGCTTCTCTATCTTCTCTTTTACTCTGTCCTCAACATTCCGATCGTCATTGTGCTCTTTCACGCAAATGGGCGGTCAAAAATCAGGAACCAAAACCCGTGCACGAAAGCGCATAGTAAAATCCGGAAAAATCTCTGTTTACACCACCCATGGTATATAGTTCCGCACGGGTCCCACACGGTGCTTCGTTCACGCCCCCGCTTTGGATTTACGCCCCACTGCCTTGTGGGTCAAACTCTTGAGTCAAAGGCTCCCGTTAGGGTTCC